>JRZD01009982.1:2140-33669 GCA_000826945.1 Eimeria nieschulzi
CACACCTGCGCCCAGACCGCAGTGCCACAGCTCAGCAGCAGCAGCAATTCGAGCAGCATTCGTTGCTGGTGTTTCTTTCCCTTTGCTGCTGCTGCTGCTGCCTGACGCTGGCCTTGGGATTGGCCCATGCCTTTGTGGCCGCAGCACAGAGAGGTTGACAGCAGCAGCAGCAGCAGCAGCAGCTCCCAGAGAAGGCGCTGCATTAGCTGCAGCAGATAGTTAGTTCCCGTTCGTTGCTTTGTTCAGCAGCAGCAGCAGCTGCAGCATATCTAAAAGTTCCTTGTACATACACCAACTAGCCCCTGTACAGACACTAGCGCCTCCAGTAGAAGGCCAACGCTTAGAGGCAAACTGGCCTGCTGCTGCTACTGCTGCTGCTGCTGCACTTCTTTTTGCCGCGTTTGAAGCAGAGCATATGGATGCAGCGGCAGCAGAATTGATGCAGCAGCAGCAACTTACGTTGTCTCCGGCCAGCAGCACAGCAGCAGCTGCTGCTGCAGCAAGCGCCCCTATAGAAGAGAAGCAACAGCGGTGGGAGTGCTGCCTGCATGCGCGGCATCAACAGCAGCAACAGCAGCAGCAGCGTGGTAGTTGACAGGAAAAAGAGTATGGTGTGATGCACACCTCAGCACCAGTAGCTCCACTGCCGCCGACTAAGGCAGAGCAGCAGCAGCAGCAGCAGCAGCAGCAGCAGCTCCGCTTGAGCCGCAATGGGAAACGACAGGCTAAGCCCTAGGAATGCTGCTGCTAGTCAACAGATTCAGCAGCAGCAGCAGCAGCAGCAAAACCGAATGGGGCAGCCTCAGCAGGTACAGCAGCAGCAAGGCGACCCTCCCCTGCAGCAGCAGCAGCAGCAGCAGCAGCAGCAGCAGCAGCAGAAGCAGCAAGATGAGGATGAGGAGGATCAGGGTGCCAGGGTAGAGCCTCATTTGGCCTCTCCTTTGGACCAGCAGCAGCAGCAGCAGCAGAAGCTCTTTGAAGCAGCAGCAGCAGCAGCAGCAGCAGCAGCAGAGCCTGCCAGATCCTATTTTAGTTTTCTTAGTTGTGCTAATGTCTCTCCTGTTTGCGGCGACGCACCTGCAGCAGCTGCTGCATGTACACTGCAGACAGCAGCAGCTGCACGCTCTGGCCTGGCGGAGACACCCGCTAGTACGCCAGCCCCGTCGATGATGCAGGTGGAGAGACAACTTCCGCAGGNNAAGTAAAGAGGAGGCAGCGTTTGTTGCTGAGACGTCCTTGTCTCCAAAAGGTCTCTTTGGGCATCAAGACTCGCCCTGTGCATCCACAGCAACTGCGGGCCTCAGCAGCAGCGCGCCAACTGCTGCTGCTGTTGCTGCTGCTGCTGCAGCCAGATTTGCTGCCTTTTGGACTTCACCGTCTCAGTTCAGCAGCAGCAGCAGCGCGGGCGCTGATACAGCTGCAGCAGCAGCTCAAACCAGCACCCCCACGTCCTTGTTTCGTGCTGCTGGCCTTTCGCCACGCAGCAGCAGCAGCAGCAGCAGCGGCAGCGGCGGCGTCGCTGGGGTGTCTGCTGCAACCCCTTTGGAGCAGCACCCCTCGAAGGCGCGTCTCCATTCAGTCAGAGGCATCCCTGCCTCTCCTTCACACGCCGCCGCCTCCGCAGCAGCAGCAGCAGAAGCAGCAGCAGCAGAAGATGCTACTCCTTCAACAGCCGCCGCTGCAGCCTTCCTAGGAGTGGCTGCAGCAGCAGTTACGCAGCAACAGCTGCAGGAGCAGCTGGAACAGCAACTGCAGCAGCAGGAGCTGCAGCAGCAGCAGCGTGAATGCAGAGGGCCTTGGGAAGAGCGGCTTCCGGCTGATGCTGAATTTACTTTCAACGGCGTCTCCCCCCAGCAGCAGCAGCAGCAGCAGCAGCAGCAGCAGCAGCAGCAGCAGCACCTTTCCCCAGTAGACCCATTCAGTGGGGACTCCGGCCAAGAGGACCAGCACCGTTTCCAGCAGGTGCAGCAACTGCAGCAACAGCAGCAGCACATGTTACCTCTGGACTCCTCTTCCGCTACAGAGGAGACTGAGCAGCAGCAGCTGCAGCAGCAGTTGCAGCAGCAGCGCATGCAGCAGGAAATGCAGCTGAATGAGGAGCAACAGCAGCGTGTACAGCAGCAGCAGCTACTGCTGCTGCTTCAGTCGCCTGTTGGCTTAAACTCTTCTGCAGAAGAGACACAGTTCGTTGCATCTGAAGCGGCGGAACAGCAGCAGCAGGAGCAGCAGCTGCACCTGCTGCTGCAAGGCCAGGGCCACGGGGAACCGGAGGAGACCAGCAGCAGCAGCAGCAGCAGCGACGACGATGGGAGTATGAACGTAGATGCAGAAGAAGGGGCAGCAGGTCCTCTTCAGCAGATGCCGTCATCAGCAGCGGCAGCTTTTGCTGCTGCTGCTGACCGCGCTCCCTTCTATAGTCCCCTACAGCAGCAGCAGCTGCAGCATCTGCAGCAGCAACAGCAGCAGTTGAACTTGTTGCAGCAGCAGCAGCAGCAGCAGCACCTCAGCCCGTACGGCCATACGGCGTCTTCCTGCTGCAACAACAACAGCAGCACTAGCAGCAGCAGTAGTAGTGAGGGCAGCGGCTCTGCTGAACTGCAACAGCATCGGCAGCAGCAGCAGCAGCAGCAGCAGCAAGAGGATTATCTCGTGAAGACAACAGAAGTCGCAGCGGAGTTGCGCAACTCGGACTCGATGGATACCGACTGCGAGCCCCCTCCTGCCGGTTGTTTCGATGCACAGCAGCAGCCGCAGCAGCAGCAGGAAGAGCAGCAGCAGCAGCAGCAGGAGGAAGGATGCCGCGCGGGGGAGGGGTGGCGGGAGGCAAAGAGCGTAGGCAATGTTTGCTGGTGTGCTGCCGCCCAGGGCCGAGACAGCCTTAAAAGATACGCTTGTGCATGCAAAGCCAGCTGCTGCTGTTGCTGTTGCCCCTGGTGCTGCTGCTGTGATGCAGGCTGCAGAGGAGGCTGAGATAGAAGAGCTGCTGCAGTACTACGCGAGCCCCTGCCCCTCAGACCCTCGCTATCTCCATCTGACGGCGCTGATTTACTTGCACTTTCTGAGTGAGTGCCGTCAGAAGGCGCCGCGGCTGTCTCCTTTTCAGCAGACGAGACACTTCCTTTCTGCATGCAATTGACTTCGCCGCCGCCCACAAGCCGTAGAGACACCAGAGCCAGTGGCTGCATGCATAGAGACAGTAGAGACAGCGTCTGTGTTTCTGTTTGTTTGTCTGCATGCGTTTACAGATTATGTAGATCGTGGTTTTTGCGGGGAGATGTCTTGCGGAGATTTGACGGCCGATTGTCCCTTCGTGTTCGACTTGGCAGACGCGAGGCGCAGCAGCTACGGAACTTCTTCTCTCTTTGATCTGTTCAGCGCGCTTCTGCAACGCTATGGAGCCGCTGCAGTTGAGGCCGTCTTCGCTCTCGTCGCAGTTCCCCTCAGGTTCACCCACTACATTCAGTGCCACGTTCTCGGTGCAAGGCAGCAGAGACACCTGAGTCAGCAGCAGCAGCAGCAGCAGCAACAGCGAGCAGGAGGATACGGAGGGGACGGTAGCAGCAGCTGCTGCACATGTTGCTGCAGAAGCGGCTGCTGCAGCAGCAGCCTTGGGGAAGGGCAGCAAAAGCACATGCGCCTACACAGATCCAGTGAGATAATTCCTTGCTGCTGCAGTGTCTCGTCTTTAGCTCCGCTTCCAGCAGCAGCGGCAGCATGCGGCTGCGTAGACAGCCTGCCCCCGCCTTTTCCCGAGTCACTGCGGCGTTTGCTGCCGCCTGGTCGCTCAGCAGCAGCAGCAGCAGCAGCAGATGCTGCAGCATCAGACGCAGCAGCAGGAGACGTGTCTCCTTCAGAAGCAGAGGGCGAGTACAGCTGCAGCAAGGAGCAGCAGCAGCAACTGCAGCGCGCCTCAGTAACTCCCACCCGCAGGAGCAGCAAGAAGAGCAACAGCAGCAGCAGCAGCAGCAGTTGCTGCTGCTGCTGTTGCTGCACGCATTGCAGCCGGCTGAAGAGGAGCAAAGGAGGCGAGGAGGAGGAGTGGTGCTGCAGCAGCCCGGTTGCTTTCAGCGCACGCGACATTGCGCGTCGGTCTTACACAGTTTACGACTTTTTGATATCTTGTTTAGGAGATGGTTTTGCTCCTTTCTTTCCCGCGGATTCTCCCTTGGCCTGCATGCGTCTCTCCTCAACGAGCGATGCGACGTTTCGCAGCCGGGGGCTGGGGACTCCCCCGACAGACGCTGGCCTTTTCTTTCGGTCTTTCCTCACCCGCTTTGGAGGCGTTGCGGCCGCAGCGCTGCTGCAGGGGCTGCACCCCGCCTTGTGCAGCAGAGGCAGCAATCCCTACCATATTACTAAACTGCTGGAGCTTCTCCTCTTCTGCTCTAACGGATCCATTGAGGTTCTGCCGCCCCACGTCGTCGTCGCGCATGCGGGCGAAATCAGCAGCAGCAGCACCACCACCACCAGTACCACCAGCACCAGCACCAGCACCAGCAGCAGCAGGGAAATCCAGCTGCTGCAGGACGAGGACAGAGACTTCCCGCGGCGTTTTGGCGCTGTCTCCGAGGAAGCTGGTGGAGACGCCGTCTCCTCCACCTCGGGTGGCTCTCCACCTGCAGCAGCAGCAGCACCAGTAGCAGCAGCAGCGGCAGCAGGATCAGCAGGATCAGCAGAGTGCGGGAGTAGCTCGTATGGGTACAGCACGATCTCTCTGTCTGAGGTACTGCGTCATTTGCTGCTGTCTTTCTCCTTTCCCTCTTCCCAAGAGTTGCTGCTCCGCATCACTGGCAGCAACAGTGCATGCGCGGGCCCCATCAGCCCCCACGTGCTGCAGGCTCTGCTGCAGGGCTGCCGCTGGCGCTCCTTCGTTGCAGCGCTCCTCAAGCAGCGGCATTATGATCGCCGCGCTGAATTGCTGCTGCAGCTGGCCAACCAGCAAACCAGTGGAAGCGGAGACGCATGCAGCAGCAGGAATTGCTGGTGCTGCACGGAGCCTCAGCTGCAGCACCGCCAACTACGCTTACGCCCTGCGTTTAACGGCAGCAGCAGTCGCAGATGCCGTTCTTGCGTAGACCCCATATCTGCATGCGTCTGCAGGCAGCAGCAGCAGCAGCAGCAACAGTTCAGCAGCAGCAGCAGCAGCAGCAGCAGCAGCAGCGACAGCAGCTGCGTGCAGCACATGCCTGTTGCCTTCTCAAATCTTTTGCCGGGGGATTGTCCGGGGCCTTGTGGTTTGCAGTCCGTGGCAGGTGGCAATTGCTGCTGCAGCAATAGCTGTTGCTGTCAGGCAGCAGCAACCTGCCGGCGGCGTCCTATCCTTGCTGCTATGAAGAGCAAGCTGGAGCGGCTGCAGCTGCAGCGGGAGCTGCAGCAGCAGCGGAGACAGCAGAAGCGAAAGCAGCAGCACGGCGAAGGAATTTCGTCTCTGCTGCAGCAGCAGCAGAGACAGACTCACCAAGGCTCTGCTAATGCGGGGGGGCCCTCGGGCTGGAGGAAGAGGGCAGCGCGCAGCAGCGGCGGGACCTCCAGATTCGGCAGAGGCTGCAGGCCTTCAACTACGAGGTGAGAGGAGACACTGAGCAGAGAGACAAAGACAGGTAGACAGCCCACCGTGCAGAGAGAGACAGGGCAAAGAAGGTCTTTTCAAGGAGGCCTTAAGCGAGAATGAGATGTGCAGGCTCGATAGCACAGATAGACCCACAGAGAAAGAACCTTGTAGCTCCTTATTAAAGAATGCTCTGTTTCTATTCTTGTCTCTGTCTCTTTCTCTGTCTCTATCTCTGTCTCTATCTCTGTCTTTATCTCTATCTCTACCTCTTGCCCTGTCTCTATTTCCGTCTGTGTCTCTCGTTCGTGTTTTCTTCTATATAGCGGCGGCCCTGCTGCTGAGGACGGCGAGGTTGTTGCAGCTGCAACGACGCAGCAGCAGCAGCATGGGCAGCGATCGTTGTCTCTCTCAGCCAGCCCACTGCAGCAGACACGGCAGCAGTCCCTTAGGGGAGAAACCAGCGTCAGCCCAGCGAAAGGCGAGCTTGCTGCTGCTGCGTCTTCTGCTTCTCCCCGTGCTACCTCCAACCCACAGCCTGAGGCCGCTCCTTGCAGGCTAGCCGGCAGCAGCAGCAGCAGCAGCAGACACATTCTGCCGCAGCTGCATCAGCAGCATTCGCACCGTCGACTGCCTCGGGTGTCTGCAGAGATGCATAGACAGGGGCAGCGGAGAGAGCAGCAGCGCCTTGCGCTGCACCATCATCGCTATCCGCATTTAGTGTATTCGGATACAGAAGCAGCAACAACAATCCCACTTCCCGCCTGCCCAGCAGCAGCAGCAGCTGCTACTGCTGCAGCAACATGCAGCGGATCTGCTTGGGGTGTCTCTGCAGCAGCAGGAGACGGGGGCTCAGGAGGTTGGAATGTTGTGGGGCCTCCTCAAGGAGGTCTTTCTTACGCTCTCCATTACCACTTGTGGGTTTTGTACGCTAAGCGGCGATATCAGAGACAGCAGCAAAAAGCAGCAGCAGCTGCTGCTGCACCCCCAAGGACGAGAGGAAGTGGTTGGCGCCCTTTTATCCAAAGCTCAGGTGGCAGCGTGCTGCTGCAGGCTCCTGAAGTTTTGGAAGACGAAGCAGCACCCTCTGCTGCTGCTGCTGCATCAGCTGCTGCATGCGAAGAGGGTCTGTGGACGCTAAAGACAGCCAAACGCACGATTCCTTGCGGAGCGCTTGAGGCGGAAGAAGCGCCTTTCTCTGCTGCTGCTGCTGCGGAAGACGGCATGATGGGCATACCATTTGGGGGGATGGCAGGCCGTGCAGCCGCGGCTGCTGCTGCAGGAGACAGCTCAAGCAGCATCGGCAGCAGCAGCACCAGAGAGGGACAGTCGCCTGTCGCTGCTGCTGAACTCGGCACAAGTCCTGAGAGGCAGCAGCACGCCTTCAGCCTCCAGGCCAGTACTGCTGCTACTGCAGTGCCAGGGCATGCAGCAGTAACAGGGCAGCTGCAGGAGCAAACGATGGAGGAGGTAGAGGGGGCCTCGTTCGCTTGTCAGTCTGCGAGTGCAGACACTACAGAGGCCTCTTCAGATGCATCTCCCCTGTGTGCGTCTCCAGATGTTTCTTTTGCATGCTTCTCTGGCGTCGCCTCAAGCCAAGGGTTTGCTGCTGCTGCTGCTGCTGCCGGAGGCATTGGCCCAGTGGTCAGCAGCAGCAACCCGAGCAGCAGCAAGAGCAGCAGCTCGCATGTGTGTCCTGCCGAGGAGGTGCGGGTCCCTCTGGATGTGCTGCGGAGTGCTGCGCTGCCTGGCTCTCCTTGCCATCCCTGCTACTTCCTTAGTGTGGAGGAGAACGTCCCTTTCTTTGTTAGGATTCTTGAGGGGGCTTACAAACACCCTGCATGCAGGCCGCCAGGATGCACGGGTCTCAATGTGCCGCGGCCGGGGGTCAGCGAAAATGAATTTCAGGTGCGGATACACTCCACGGAAACTGTTGCGCTTCCCTCCCCCCAATGTGTGTATTTATACATGGGCATTTGCACCTACTCTCTCCCTCTCACGCGCTGTCTCTCTCTATATAATATATAATATATAAATATAAATAAATAACTGTATATATATATATATATGAGCATGCTGCACTTTTTCCTGTTTGGTTCCGCGGTATTTGGGTGTATGCGCAGCTGTGGATGCAGCAGAAGCTGCAGGAAGGGACTACCGACATGGCTAAGGTGTATGAAGACCCTACAATGGATATGCTTTCCCACAAGGTTTTGCTGGAGGAGACGTTTATAAAATCGAAGCTGATCTCTGGGCTTGTGCAGGTGGGTGTCTGTCCCTATCTTCACCTTATTTCTCAATCTGCGTCGTTACTACTCTTCATTTGCTAATCTCTTTTTCTCATGCTAGGGTCTTCTTCTCATGCTAGTGCCAAACGGTCTCTTGCTGTCTTTCTACGTCTTCGCCGGCTTTTTTTACGCTCTGCCTCTTTCTTTGCCCCATGCCTGCTGTCTCCCGATGGGCTGTGCATGGCTGCACGTACATGCGGCGTAAATGCATGCATGCACATAAATGCATGCATGCACTTAAATGCATGCATGAAGGTTAATGCATGCATGCACGTAAATGCATGCGTGCAAGTAAATGCATGCATGCACGTAACTGCTTGTATGCACGTAAATGCATGCATGCAGATTAGTGTTGTGCATGCACATAAATGCATGTGCGCATCTACATAAGCACACGGCTGTGTACCTGCGGTTCAGCCTTGTCTCCCCATCTGTCCGTTTGCTTTGTTGATTGCTCAGAGTTTGATAAGAAAGCGCAGCAGACGGGCGTGCCTGCAGCTGCTTGCTGCAGTGGGGACGCATGCCCAGCAGTTCAGGTGTCTAGCGGTGTTTAGGCCTCAAGTGGAAGCCCAGCTGCTGCAGTCTCCTCTAGCATTTGTCTCTGCGCTGCTCTGCTGCATCCCCAAGTGGGTTTGTGTATCTGGGGTTGAGGGGTCCTTAAGATATCAGGGTTGTTTTGCAGCAGCTGCAGCAGGAGCTGCTAGCAGTGTGCTGTTAGCAGTGTGCTGCTGCTGGCGAGGAGGGCATGGGACGGGCTTGTTTTCTTTGTTTGTTTGAGGCGCTTGCCGTCTCGCCTCGTCCATTCCTCTGCTGCTGCTGTCTTCTGTGGAGCTGTTTGCTGTTGTGTACTGCTTCTGCTACTTCTATGGTTTGGGCCTCAGTGCATGCACGCGTCGCAGGATGCATCTGTCTCCTCCTCTGCTGCCTCGATTTCACCTTGCCGTTGAGCTCCTTGTGTTTCACCCTTGTGCTGTTTTGTTTGCATGCGTGTCTCTCTGCAGAGGCCCTACAGGCCGTTTGGGCGTCTCTTTTATTACAGCAATAGACGCGCTGCAGCAGCTGGCTGCTGCTGTCCCTGAGCTATTGGAGCACCTCACGCCCTCCCACTGGCAGAGTCTCCTCGATCTCTTCATTTTCCGCCGCTCGCATCACATTTTCGCCTCCAAGTTTTTCTGCATTCTCCGCAGAGTGCGCCGCTACTGCTGCTGCTGCTGCCTCTGCTGGTGGCATCTGGTTGTTTTGCATTTGCTTTGTGGGGCTGATTGTTTCGGCTGCTTCTCGTGTTGCGTTGTGCATGCTTCTCCTCCTATCCGTGCTTCGCTTTTTGGGGCCCTGAAGAGACTTCTCTCCGTTTGCTTTTCCCAGGCTGCACGTGCCTGCCCTTTGGCTGATTCGAGTTTTGGGGGTTGAGTGCTTGGAGTGTCTGTCCACCTGCTGCTCTGCATGCAGGCACTAGATGATGGGTCTGACGAGATGCACCGCCGTTTGTTTGTGGACTGCCGCCTCATCGACCGCCTCGACTTTGCCGTTTCGCACTTTCGCCAGACGCACGGACAAGCAAAGAGGCAACCATGTCTGTCTGCATCACACTGCTGCTGCTGCTGCTGCTGCTGCTGTTTTTCCCTTTTGCTCCGTTCTGTTTCCTGCTGCTCCGTCCAGGAGCAGCAAGTATTGGAGAGAACCGCGCATGTGCGCTTGCATGCCTTAGTTTTGTCTGTTTGTTTTCCTGTTCTTTGGTTTCTTTGCAGCGGACGGGCTCGGTCCCATCCTAGACCTGTTGATACACCTGAGCTTCTTGATGCAAATGGCAGCACCTGCTCCAGCAGCAGACTGCCTTTGTCCGTCCTCGCCGTCTTCGGGGATGCCGACTCCGCGTCTTACCCCTTGCACTCCTCGCGGCGGCAGTCAGCAGCAGCAGCAGCAGCAACATGCGCTAACACGGAAGCTTTTCTCCCCACGCAGTAGCGAAGATGCTGCGAACGCAGCAGCAGCAGCAGCAGCAGCAGCAGCAGCGAATCCCGCGGATGTTGCTGCTGCAGTGTCTACGGTATCCCCAGCTACGCTGCCGCATTCTTTGTTGCCTGTCATATCTTTCATTCCTGGTTCAGCTGCTTTTGCTTCCCCTGAGGCAGCAGCAGCAGCAAATCCAGCTGCTGCCACGGGGCCTCACAGGGGAGGAGGAGTGCCGCTGCCTGATACGGCTGCTGTCTCCCCGAGCGGCTGCTTTTCCCTGTATCCTCTCGTGCGCCTCACAGTGCCTGAAGGTCAGCAACAGCAGCAGCACGACTTTACACATGGAAGCACAAGCCCACAGGCTGGCTTGGCAGCACCAGAACCAGCAGCAGCAGTTGAAGGGACACTGCAGCAGGTTCCTGCAGCCAGCAGACCTGATGGAAACGCTCCCCTTTCTAACAATAGCATAGAGGGGGCCTCACCTGCCGCTTCTGTGCAGCAGCAGGAGCAACAGCCGCACCAACAACTGCAGCAGAAGAAGCAGCAGCATATCTGCCCTTCCGAGAGCCGGGATGATGGCGCGTCAGAAGACACCTCATCCGCTTCCCCGCAGCTTTCCCCCAGCGGCAGCAGCAGCAACGTGGAGCAGCAGCGAGCAGATGCAGCAGCAGCTGCTGCTGCTGCTGCTGGTGAGAGTACGGAAGGAGATGCAGACACAAGGGGGGCTGTGGTGGTGCATTTTAAGGGGTCCGATGCAGCGCAGCCAATGGAGATTGACTTTGAGCATTTCTCGCCTCCCTCGTCTCCGCTGGCAGTTCGCCAGGGGACACCTCCACGGCCTGTAGGGAGTTCGGTTGGCTCCCCTCCTGTGCCTCCGCAGCACCTGCTGCAGTTTGAGAAAGACGGGGAGACGCTCCTCGGCGGCTTCGCGGAGACGCAAAGACACTCCGCATCGACAGATGCAGCACCCAGGATTCCTGTGAGCTTTCAGGGACACGCAACGCGCAGAAATCGGGGATTGAGGCTCCATCGCGTTTTCCTCGCTCTGTAGAAGTGGACTTGTTGCGTGCGTTGCCTCTTGCTTGTTTGGAAAGAGTCTGTTGTGTTGTCATTCGGATGTTCTGTGCTTCTCGGACTTTCCGTTTCTGGTTCTGTCTCCCAGCCAGAGCTGTGTCTTCCCTTTGCCTGCGGTGCCTGGGTATTTCCCTATCTTCACTGTTTGCTGCATGCATGCATGCATTTGCGCAGCAAACCACGGTGGAAACCTCGGCTGTCTCTCCACCCCCGCAGCACTACGATGCAGCGGACGGTGGGACGCAGCAGCAGCGAGATGCCTCTGTGGCAGCAGCTAGTATTCCAAAAACGTCTCCTTCACATCCCTCAGCAGCAGTAGCAGCAGCAGCAGTGACAGTCCCGCCTGTTAGTAGTGGAGTTGAGTCAGCAGGTGACAGAAGCATGTTGCTGCGAGAAGGCAAAGTGTTTCCTTGCAGCAGCAGCAGCGAGAGCAGCAGCAGCGACAGAGAGTGTGTCTCTCCCACCGAGAAGTCGCGTCGTTTCCACGAGCTTCCCGGGGCCCGACATGCAGTCCCAATGGCCTTCGCCACGCAGTTTTTGCTGCACTCCAAAAAATGGCAAAAACTGCAACGTTTTATATCGTGAGGAGACACGCGACACCTGCCGCTATGTGCATCCAGCTGTTTCCTTTTCCTTTTGTGTCTCTCCGCTGCTGGCCATCTGTTGTGTTTTTTGCATCGCGGGTGTCTGTCCTGTTGCTGCGGGTCCTCATCCCCTCCCCCGTCCCTGCCATAGGACGCTTGCAGATGCTTGTCTCCTGTGCCCTTGTGTCTTTCGGCTTTATTGCAAGCTGTGAGCTCTCGGTGTTTTTTTTGTTTGTGGCGTTTGAGCTGCAGGAGGCAGCGACGAGGCCCCTTCTTAGACCTCACAAACCCAAGCAACTTCATGCCTGTGGATGAGGCGAGGAGAGTTAAGGAGGAGAGGAAGAGACAGGAGAAGCTACAACATCAGAGCGAGGTGCGGCAACGCATGCACGGGAAGTATCTTGCCTTCTCTCTGGGCCTTTCCACGGGGCCGATGAGGCGGGGCCGCCTAAGAGAGAGTAGCATTAGCGAGCGGGGAGGGGGCCATTGAACTCTGCTGCGCCTCAAAGGCAAAGCAACTGGCAGAGAAACGGAGACATGGCTGGTGACGTGTGTGGTGCGCGTGTCTCCGTCTTAGGGGAAACATCGGAAAAGCAAATCTGACAAAAAGGTACTGAAGAAATGCACCTCTTCGCGACACCTGAGTAGTGGCGCGTTGCTTGCACATGCAGCCAGACATTGCAGCCAACCGTTCTATTGGAAATGGCAATAAACCCTCTTTGCATTTCCCTTGTTTTGCAGCGCAAGAAAGAAGGCAGCCACCACACCTCCCACTCCCATGGCCCACCCCTCGTGCAGCCACTGCCTCAGCTTATCGAACACCCCGAGGAGCACCACCAACAACAGGAACCCCGTCCCTTCTTCACACAGACCCACGGAGTTGAAATGCCCGATGACGCTCCGCTGCGGCCGCAGCCCTGGAGATAAGAGTGCCTTCTGTTGGCCTTTTGCCTCTTTTATTTATCAGAGGCAGCTAATGTCTAGGAAGACTTTAGCGCATAGTTTGTTTGGGCGCAGCCCAGGTGTATTATAAGGGGCTGAATGCGTGTGCATGCAAGCCCTACGCAAGACGAGACACCTCGGAAAATAAAAGCGCCAGCGGCTCACGCCGCGCGAACTCAATTGCAGCACCTAGTTGATCTTATGCATAATCTGCTGGAGGCGACGCAAAAACAGCATTAGAAGTTTGCGGCCTCTGCCGGTTGGCTGGAGCAGGAGTTTGGCATGAAACCCAGCCCATAGGGCCCAATTCAAACACGCGTAACTGCAAAGGTTCTTCCGCAGGAACCGTTCTATCAAAACAAATAGAGAACCAAAAGTGCAGGTAGGAGACCCGTGCATGTTATGCAGTTCGTCACTGAGGCTCTGCAGCTTCCTCTAGGCCTCCGCTGCGACAGCGCGGCCATCCTTCATTGAGATTGCTAGGTTCAGATAGCAAGCAAAGCTCTTCCGTCTGTCGATGATTTGGCACCGCATTGGCGTACATCAAACTGCATGCACTGCAGAGGGGAATGGGTCGTTAATGGACGGAGTCGTTTTGTGATGAAACGCGAGACAAGAAAGACTCCGTAGAAGCTTCTTCTTTCCTACTGGTTACAGTCGAAGCCACGCTCGTTCTTTCTGCGGTGGCTGCACATTTCTTGCGGATCTTCTGGAGGTGTTCGCAGCGAAGGGCGTGAGCCTGCTTTTCCCTCGCCTCGATGCGGTTACGTAACTCCGCTGCGCGGCGCTCCAACTCCTTACGGCATCTGTACAGCAGACACCAACACGTGGGAAGAAGGAAAGCAAAACTCGAATATTTTTGCTCTGCTACAAAATAGCCTGCATGCGTACTCGATGGTAGTGCAGATGCTAAGGATATCAGTTAATATTTTTAGAAATAAAAGACAAAAAAAACTGGCTTATATTCTACAACTGTACCGGTCTATAGTGCGCTTTTGGTGCCTTCAGAATTCACTATGTAAGAGGTAATGATACGCTTGCACACAGGTTTGGTTGAGCATGCCCGCGACGTATGGGCGTAGAGCACCTTATAACGCTAAATTCTATTCGAGGGCGTCGGCGAAGGCCTTTTGTAATGTGATGCCCACCTCTCGCTCTTCTTGAAATTCACAAGAAGCTTTTGTTTTAGTTCTTCCTGCTGCTGAAGGCGCCGATTTAACGCCTCCAGTTCCCTTGATTCTAATGCCTAAAGGACGCAACTTTAAGAAAGAGAAAGTGTTCAAACCCGAGGAACCCCTACTACTGCGATTTTGGGGAGTTATTCCATCTGAAGGTCAGTTGGCTTGCCTGTAGGGCCTGTGCGCATTTGGACGCGAAGAGTTCCCGTCTTTTGCCGTTAACTCTCTCTACAAGCGACCTTTGCTTCATCAGCCTCTCCCGTTCCGCCTGCCGAAGGCTCGCGAGACGCGCTGCAGCTTCGACATGCCTGCGCTCACATCCGGTTCTGTTATGAGCTTTTTGGTGGAGCTGCAAACGCTGTAGGACCTCTCTGTAGTATCTCCTGCAGATACTGGCGAAGCTGGCTTCTGGCTGCGCGCAAGAGCCATCAATACAAAAATGCAAATGGCGTCGGTTTTTGTACTGTGGTAAAACGCTTATTTGAACTAGGCATGACTTCTGGGCATTTATATTGTTGATGATGATGAGGGGGACAGCAGGATAGATCTAGCACCTTGTAGTATACGCTGTAGCCCCCATTTCTGTGCTGCTTCTCAAACACAAAGACTAGCCTTCCAGATTGAGAAGCAATCTGATTTCGGAGCTCCTGCAGAGTTGTCGATCCTCTGTCAAGTGACCCCGCCAAAGAGCAGGAGTCGCCGGTTGCGGATATTGAAGGAGGGGCCTTCGTTGCCGACATTTTTCGTCAAGCCGCTTCTCTTTGTTTTTGTTATTTAAAAAAAATTAAGTTTTTTTGCAGATGTCATGCAGCTAATGGTTTTCTGCTGAAGTGCACCGACAGCTGGGCAGCGTGCGGCGTGAAGGGCGACACATGGAGAGAGAAATTCTTAAGGCACTAGGCCTCCATAAACGCGTTCCACACCCGTTCAGCCAAAAACATTGTCCACATTTTTTTTTTTGGAAAAGAGAAGGCCTCCGAGTTGAAAGGGCATTGACTAGAATAGCAATCAACCGTTAATTGTGTGCAAGCCCAGGGACACTAAACCGGCCTGAACAGGCCTGTCATTTGTCTGGGTAGCTGGCAGCCACACAAGTAAGACAAATGAAAAAATACTATAAATAAAGAAAAGCCAAATTATTTTTTAAAAAAATTAATTTGCTGATGTTATCTCTAGTCTTTATTTCTAATGGCACTTATCGGACACATGCCAGTTATAACAAATCGGACGAAGAGTAAATACCAACCGGCTGTATGGGGAGAGAACACAAATTCTGGTTGTTCATGTTTTTGCCATGACTGCAGAGTAAGCTCTGAGCTACATGATGGCAAAGCTGGTTTTAAAAAAGACAGGCTAACCAATTGTCAGAGTCACCTCTGACTGGTATGTTAATCAACGCATCTCAGGTATGGTGTGACACGGCAACCAAAACAAAAAAATTTAGCTCCATTAATACTGACATCCAGTCTGCCTTTAGACTGCGTAGATTATGACGGATGGAAGCCAGCCTAATGGCTCATGGCACTTAAATGAATAGAAGCTCAGCTATGAACTACAGAATCGGACATAAACGAAAACCCAGTCCTGCGGTGATAGGGGAAAACTAGGGCAATGTATGTTGACAACAGTGCGTGCGTCTACTTACCACATGAAATACATATATCTCTCTTTTTTCGCAGTTAATCCAGTACACTAGGTAAGCCCCTGCAGATCCAAGCATAGGTGTTCGCGTTAATGAATAGTAGTTGTGCTGAAGCCACCAAAAATTAATTTCCTGGGTTTTTGCTGGTGTTCAAAAGATCCATACAAGTTGAGCTACTACTCTACTTCTTCTGTAATATCTTCGTCTTCATGCTGCTTGTTCGAAGCTGGTGAGGGGACTCTGTAGCTACTCCATTGCTGGCCATAAATAAGTTAGCAATTGCTTCGCCTGGCCATCCCAGCATCCGCCTCAAAAGCCGTTCATCCGACGACTGGCGCACATCAACAGCACCGCTCGGTACTATGGTACGTAGATGGGCCTTTCGGCCATTCTGGAATTTAGTGCTTATCTTGCGAAGACCCGACCCAACGCTCCTAGCGCGAGTGTCTCTGTTGAATCTGAGCTTGGAATTGATATTCAAGGCCCTATCGTTTAAAGCGGCTGTATTTTCCTGTGGAATGCTCCTAGTTCGTCCCGTTCTCGAGATGGGAGTGTAAGCCAAGTGCAAGAGCGGGCGTTGCCGGTACTGCATCTGTCTTGGTGTGGGCTTGGTGCTGTGAAGCTCCATGGGTTTAGCCTTTGCAGCCCTACCAGCTCTGCCTTTTGGTTTGATGCTGCAGCTCCTCTGTCTTACTTTTGTGGACTCTTTGATTCTTCTTGCTGGACGGGGAAAGGGCAATCCACCATCGGTTTGTCCTCCAGTTGACTCAAAGGTAAAAGCTAATGGAGCAATACGGGATGCCACCTTGGATCTAACTCGGGAGCCAACGACCTCTGTGGGGTCCAATTGACTTGGCCGCGGATGTAACATCTTCCTCCCAGTAGCCGAGTACTGTGCAGGAACGCCAGGCAACTGTGATGAGTATACAATGCCAGTAAGAAACCGCGCTGTCTCCGGGGAGGAGTCCAGCCAGCAGGTAGCACGGGACGAAGGCGCTCTAGGGCTCGGGTACCCTTCCATATACGCTGCGTCACTGCCGCTGGTGTACCTGCTGTTTGCGCCTGTTGGCAAAACGCGGTTGCTTTCTGTATTGCCGCTGTTGTCGTTGGCAGTTTTGCTGGAGAAGCACGAGTGGCTTCGATTGTTGCTTCTTGAATTGCCACGCGTCTTGTTCTTACCGGAGATGCCTCGCTGGGCCCTAGCAGTCGAGGCTATCCACCACCTCAGCGCATCGACGCCATCAACATCTTTTTGAAAAGACCCTGGAGCTGCATATGCCAATGGCGAAAAGGAGGCAGCCGGGATGGCAGGTTGCTTAGACGCCAAAGACCCGAGGCGACAATGCTGCGGGTGTGCCTTCTCCGCAGCTTCTCTTGCTGATACCCCAGGCCCCTCTCGGATTGCTAACCTTATCGGTTTACTCTTATCTTGGCTTGACGTTTCCAGGCCAGCGCTGAAGATGTCAAAGTTGATTGGCTGTGTAGAATGTTTCAAAGAGTTTGGGGACACCGCACAAGATCGTGGATCTTTCCTTGGGTGGTAGCTAGCGTCGTTTGGGATTGGCTGGCCCAAGGGCATAGGGACCGGTACTAGAGCGGGCATTGTCATCCGGGAATCCACCAATTTTGTAGGCCGCGTACACCCGTGTATTGCTTCAACGGAAAAACTTCCTCCTGTCCAGGCCCCCGAGAAAGCACCAGTACCTCCACGATTGCTGGCGGACCCAACAGTTGCTCTATGTGAAAGCGAAAGGAGGATGGAACGCTGCTGATGTGAGAAGTGCTGCGTTCGGTTGTGCAGGGAGCCCTGTTTTTCTGTTGTTGTCGGGCCAGTAACAGGAGCTGTCGTGCTACTGGAGGATGCTTGCGGCGTCACACCGGGATGGCTCGTTGCTGGCTTATTCTTGAAGCCTTGCGCTGGTTGATTCTTTAGTGAACAGGCATTTTGCTTGCTTAGGTGTGGCCCTATAGGGTGGCCTTGCGGATTGTCGCTGTTCTCGCGTGGTTCTTGACTAGTGTGTCTTCTCCCTCTGCATCTTGCGCGAAATACGATTGGAGGGATCGTTTGTTGCATGGAAAACGCTGTTTCCAATACTTGCGATTTTTCGGCGTCTAAGGATTCTGGTAATGGGTTTTGAAAGTGAGGTAAAATACCCCTCGTTGTTGCACTTCTCACGGTCCCTATATCTGGTGTCTGCTGCGGACTGCCAGGCATTGGAGTGGAAAATATCTGCAAGCCGCTATGCCCTTCGCGCTTTTCCACTCCAGTCTGATTGCGATTGAGTTGGTCACAAGGCGTGCTCCAGTGAACACTATGCAGCTGAGACTCTTCCTCCCTTGTGCAATCTCCCTTATCCGCCCATGCAACTTTGGCTGGACTGGTGCGCGGAGGGCATGGGTAATACTCTCGTTGAAATTCCGCTGCTACGGTGTGCTGACGAGAAACCGATTGTTGCTTTCTAAGCTCAAGGACTGCCGGTTCTGGGGCACCGTGCGCACGCACTCGCTCCACAGCTAGGGGTTGGCATTGCTGCATGCGATCTTCTGTAGGATACTCCTGTGCGTTCTTCTTCAGATTTCTGGCAGTTATTAAGTAGGCTTTACAGCCTCCGTAAACTAAAAACGCTCCCATGTCAGTTGATGTATTTTGTCCATGGGCAAGAACGGCTCCCATATAAGACGTAGCTCGGGGTAAATCGTCAAGGATGGTTACTCGAGTCCACGTGGCTAATTGACCTGTAATATCTGCGGCGTACAGTGTGTCTACTGCAGACACCAGCCCTTCCGGAACAATCCCTCCGAATACAAGAAGAAAGCCTTTAACGATACAGCTCGCATGGCAATATCTCGCAGGGGGGGCCTTCCCGAAGGAGTGGACTTGTCTCCACGTGCAGTCGTCAAGGCTCAGACACCAAAGGGCACTTACCGCGACACCTCTTGGTGCCGCCCCGGCGTCCACACAAGGCTCGGTGTAACCTCCAAACACCCACATGTTTCTCTCCCATATTGCCGCTGAATGTCCTGCAACGGCAGGTGGCCATGGTGAAGAGAACTCTTCTTCTTCATTTGCACCATCCCCACTTGTAGCTCTGGTAACTGACAGCCTCTGTTTTCGAAAGTGCTGCACCCACTTGTATGAGCACATCGAAAAGCTCCATAAGTCATCACGCGGGTGCCATGAGAGCTGGGGAAACCGCGTGTCATCTCCACCGACACACATTTCCAAACCACCCTCCACCCTTGTTGGGCTCGTTCCTCCAAAAAGTATAATAGCTTGTCGTTTATCGTCAGCTGCCACACTGTAGAAGGAGCGGGCTCTTGGGGACACCTCCATGTGGCTGGACTGCCACATGGGGAGTTCGCTAAAAGGCACGAATTGTGGGAGCTCCTCCCCATCCTCAACAAACGAATTGCTGGCACCTTTACCAAGCCTTCTTTTGGCGTTGCTAAGTTGAAGCACCACCAACCGCTCAGGTCTTCTTGCATCAAGGTCCTGTGGCTTACCCATTAGTAGTATAGTCTCACCTCCTACCTGAACCATGACGGCCTCTCCTAAAGGACGATTCGTGAACTGTAGTGCTTCTGTGATAGTCAGCAGCTCTGTGCATGTGTGAAGGGCTTTATGCTCCAATGACTCTCCTTCAACAGGACTCGTGAGGTCTGCTGAGCCTTGAAAGGCTGAGATTTGCAGCAGGCAAAGATCGCAGTTGTCTGATGCAACTAGGACCAACGCGCCACTGGCGTCACTGCACAGTGCCTGACCGTTACCGAGGGCTGAAGGGCAGCGGACGTCAACAGGTGTGCAGTTCGCAAAAGCCCACTTGGGGAGACTTCGGAGTTTCAAGACGGTCCCTTGTGGCTGGGAATAATTACTTGCCTTTTTTTTGCTATCAGGGGTTTTCCTTGCACCAGATGGCAGAACTTGTGGCAGCTGCTTCTGTTTATCTATAGCCTGTTGCTCGGGCTTTTCCCTTATACTGCGAGAGTGGAAATTGGGATGGCCAGAGTATTTCAGTTCGTCTTTACTTTTATCACGTCGATCGTTATGAAGTCGATTTTGCTCAGCTACGGAGAGCGAATGAGTCATCTCCTTTTGCTGGTGGCTCGGTTCCCTGCTGTTTTTCTCCTGCCTTTCGATTTGTGTTTCTGAACAACCGGGACTATTTTCTTTGATACAAGTAAAACTCATTGGTGCATTTTGGGCTTTCTTCACAACTGCTGCCTCCACGGCCTTCCGCAAGGCAGTGAGGACCCTGCGATGAGCCGCCTCTGGTTCATTCCCCCGTTGCGGCATCTTCACATCACCAAGCGTCGCAATACAAATACACGCAAAATCAGTAAATAGTTTTATTTGGTCTCCAAGGACCTGGGAAGAATGCCCGCTGCACGCTGATGCAGAAGTTGGCTGGTTCTTCGCGTTGCCTTATGATAATGAGAGACGATGAATAAAGGGTGAAGATCAGAATCGACCGGTCCTCCACACCCCGTGGAGGCCTTTGTATTAAAACAAAAATAAAAGTGAAGCAGATTGAATATGGTTGCGATTTTCATCAGTTAGCATTGAGCCGACATCAACCAAACTACATTTTCTATGTAAACCTCTGCCCAAGGTGGCTCAGTCAACTCTGCAAGTTAAAACAAAGCTGTAATGCTTTGTAAAATATAAAAAAACAGAAGTATTGCGTTTTTTAATTTGCAGAGAAGCGTAGACCAAAAAGAGGGCCACGAGGCAGCGACTCTGTGCTAACGCTTGCTGAGAAGTAAACGGCTGAAGCTTTCGGTATTTCTCGCGCACACTTTGGGCTGAAACTGCAGCTCACTCACTTCCTTTTTCAGTGCGTACACGTTACTGTTTTACGTTAATTATTCAGGTTTTTCAGGACACAAAGAGTGTTGGCGTTTCCAGAAGGTGGGCCGCTGAGGCCTTTACACCTAGTGCCTTGATGTGGGTGAGCGCTGTGGCTAATGGTAGCCCACAGCTGCGAAAAGTCTGGGGATAATGCTGTTACAAAAGATGTTACAATAGACTAGTTAGAGTTCACAAATACTTTTGAGAGGCGCAGTTTATTTATCATGAGAACCACTCGCACTCACGAACCTGGGAAGTGACCCAGCGAACGGTTGGACATTACGGCAATATTGAACAAACGATTACTGTTTGTCCCATTATAAACCCATTAATTTAAAGCAATTGTAATTTCTCTAGTGATTGAAAAAGTATTTCTCTATGCTAGTTGGCGTGTATTACCCAACAGCCAACTCAGCAATCTTCAATCTGTTGCAAAACTATGAGGAAGTAACCCTTCCGCTTTGTATTAGGGTTATTCATTAATGTGTAAAGAATGCTTAAAAGTGCCCACTGGGCCGGTCATGCTCCAAGCAATGGGCAGTGTATGGAAACAGAGCAGTCCAGCGGGGCTGCCCCAAGCTAAGCCCTTGCCTAAGGGGCCGCTAATAACAAAAGACAAGAGATTCCTTTAAGCTTTCACAAGACAGCAGAACTGTTGTACAGATCCTTTAGTAAAGTAAAATTGGATGTTTTCACAAAGCGGGAATCGCTGTTCTGTAACTTACCACCCAACGTGGATAGGAGACGCCCCACTGGTCTCGAGGTTGTTAGGAGCTTATCGGCCACAAGCGTCTCCACCCTAAGCCAAGTATCTCCTACCTGATTAGGAGTTTTTTTTGATGCGAGCATAGTGACTATTTCGAGGGGGTACGTGTGGCAGCCCTTAGTGCTTTCTCATGGGCGCTGAACAGATAAGCTCAACACCCTTTCCCTCTCACTTCTTCTCATTCCCCATACAAAAGGACAGATGTTGCAGTAAGAGCCCTTATTGTAAGGGGCAAGGGCTGTTGAAAAGAGACGGCGCTGCCATCTTGCCGTGAGGCTACTAGCGTCTCACATGCTTGATTTACCCACGTTTTGTCGAGGAACAATTATGAACAGTCCCTCTTCTTGAAATAATCCTTTTTTACTTGTAGCAAAAAATAACTTTATTATCCCGTAACGCTGTGACAACGCTAAATAGGCGACTTCTGTTCGTTCCTTATGCATAAGCTGGCAACAATGGATGCAGCCGGAGAAGTGCAGCGACTGCTGCAGCTAGTACGCGCTCGAATGCGGAGTAACTCCACGTTACGTCGGCGCCAGATGTCTTATAAGCACTTCGTAAGTGATGGGACCACCAGCTCCAACTCCCTCGACTTGCATCTACTATATTTCTAGTGTTTAGAAAGTAGACAGCACCACGTTTCCGGCCCACCTGTACGCCTTACGCGAAAACGCCTCCCTAAGAAACAATATTTTACTTTTTGCATTTGACCTCTCAGCCGAAACGTTATTCTGTGGTTTTTTAACTTCTTAGCTTGAGGCCTACGAAGATGTGACGGCAACATTTGACACCATGGCTTCCGTCCAGATGCCTCTGTGTCTAATCTTCGACGCCGCTGTAAGCCTGGCTACAGCATTAGTTAGGATGGGATCTGCTGATCTTGCACTGCATGTGCTTCGTCTAAAGGCGTCAGATGCTCAGCAAGTCCTCCAGCAGGCAGCGAAGGGAGAGTTACCGTCACGTTCTGTGTGGCAGGACTCCTGTACCGTTTGTGCTCGGCAGCAGAGAAAGAAAGAAGCTTCACTTGCTTCACCTTTCTCCCATGGCTGCTCCGGGAAGGACGGCAGCGGTAACGGGTTTGAAAAGAATCTGCACTTGATGCAAGCAGCTAGCGGTTATATGCTGCTGCATGCCACTGCAACTGCTGGATTTTTCCAACGAGAAGATCCATGTTGTAGACAAGTAAACACGCGAGGCGCTGTTTTAAGAAGCATTGAAAGCATAGAGACTCTCCTGGATGCTTGGGATGTTGCCCTGAAGGCACTGCAAGGGGTGCCCTTCTACGGAGAATTGAAAGCCTTCGTGTACCAAGCTGTAGTTTCGATTTCGCGTTTATGTAATCGTCTTGCATCAGGAACCTACAGTGGCACTACTGTTCAGATATTGAGCCGCTGTCTGCACCGTGTGGAGTCATATGAAATAAACGCGTCTTCGTGCTATTGGCGTTTCTGGTGGCAGCTAGCACAATTACATGCAGCACGGCACGAGTGGAGCGAAGCGCAAAGGATCTGCTGCGCAGCATCAAAGGCCATTTCGGCGGCAATAGAAGAATCAACAGGGACTCGATGGCGGCGGGATGCAGGATACAAACAGCTTTTGTTTGCGGCGCTCCAGATTAAGTGCAAGCTGTGGTCACAGCGAATGCAGCCAAGTGGTGCGGAGCCCTCTGTGCCCACACGGAATTATGAGCATTGTGTCTCTCTGTAACTAGCTCTTGTACCATTCGAATAGGAGGATATCTTTCCTGGAGTAGGGAACATGCATTATTCCTGTTGCTACGACAAGGCAAAAAAAGTCTTATTTCTTCTTAAAATAAGGAAAATCCGGGCACTGTTGTACTGTGCAGATGCTTTCGAGGAATTGCAAGCTGCCGTTAAGTCATTCGTCACAATCGCATGGCCTGAATCGCTGGCTCCCGTCGGGCCGGTGAAGACAGTACATGGCAGTGGTGGAGATGCGGGGACCTGTCCTGCGCCATCAACTCTAAGAAGCGTATCCGTTGATGAGCATCTTCGTAGGCTTTCCGGTGCCTTGCCTGGTAATACAGGTGGATCAGTGGTGGTGCCGTTTAGTGCTGGCTCCTCCGCAATAGCCTCAAAGAGACTTTTGCTTTCGTTAAGCCTCTCAATCCTTCAACCGGAAGGCCGGGATGGGTTGGGTGGTCCAATGTGGGGCAACAACTGTGGCGGCAGCAGGGGCCAGCTACACTCAGAAGCCCCAGGTAACGTTCAAAATTTAACAGACTTTGAGTTACTAGAAGTCAAAAGCCCACAGTCTACTAAGCGGGAAGACTCTAGAGGAGTTCGGAAAAAACGCCAAGCTTCCTCTGCGCCGCCATCGGGAAACAAAGCTCCTGGGGATAGCATTCTTGCAGATGGTTTTGCTGCTGGTTTGCTGCTCAAGGCGCTAGAGCTTGCAGATCCACCACTTGGAGATATTTTGTCTGCAGCATCGAAATTGGATGCCGTCTTTAAGCTTGAATCCCAACAAACCCCACCAGAGGCGAAGGCATCCGTACTAACAGCAGCCGAACCTGGTTCCAAGGGATCAGCTTCAGGTCATGACTCCTCAGCTCCTATACGCAAGAAGGGTGCACAATCATCAATGGCAGCAGCGCACATTGCCGCCGGAGCAGCGGGTCTTGCTACCTCAGACGACGCACTTAGAGAAGCGGTGCGAGCTGCCCAAAGTGCTGTTGCATCTTTACCACTGCCCGTTCATGCAGAACTCTTGTGGCGTGTTGCCGATTTAAAAGATGCAGCTCCAGCTGGAAAACTGATTAAAATTTGGAAAGCCCTCGAATATCGCGTTATCTACACGTAAGACAGGATTGACGACGGTAATGACCAATGATGGAATGTGCGGCAGACCGTGAATAGCCAAGGATTATCTGACAAAGTGCAGTTTCCTGGAAAATTCCATGAACAGGTAATCCAGTGATGCTCACCCATGTGTTTTGGCTTGTGTAGGAATTTTTTTTGTCCCCCGCTGATGAAGCTAGAGGTGCTCAATTTGGTTGATTGCTTTGCTGACGGCGGGCAAGCGCTGCAACAACTCGAAGAAATGGTACGCAACCGCTGGGTTGTCGCGTCGAACTGCGACCTAGAGAGTCTGAAGCATCTTGAGGAGTTAAACATCGTTGTGACTTCGGACGAACTCCAGGCAACATCGGCCACTCAAGCTACCTGCCATTCCCAGCCGAAGCCTCTGCCAGAGAACCAAGCTGTGACCTGTGAGGGGAGAAGGGCTGGATCAAGAGTGCAAACTGACGAGGACCTCACAGCTGCACGTTCCGTCAGGCTACTTCTCGCCCGCTACTGGGACTGGGAAGCCTTTATATGCTCGTGTTTTGCTGCCCCGCCAGAGGCGGCCACAGGTTCTGGCTGCTTTATTCAGCCGGAGCCTGTGGAGCATCTCGTTAAGCCGCATACTGAGCATGTCCATCCCACAGCAGACTCTTTTAGCTCCGACAGTGGGAGGTCTGCTTCATCTGTACTAACAGACCTCAACAACCGTCTCCCCCTACTCTGTGGTGTACAACTTGTTATCGCCGAGTCGTTTGAAGACGCCGCTGCCAAATATAGAGCCGGCGCTTACAGGCTGGCGGATACTTCACCCAGGCTGGCGGAAATTTACTCAGGTCGTACAATGCAGCCAGCTGTTGCCGAAAAACATTCTCACGCTCAAAAAGTTTTACAAGCGGTCCAAGACCTGCAAGTGGCTTCCGAAGAGCCTCCGATGCCAATGCGATTAGGGCGACGGCTGCAGAAGCTTTTGCAACCACTAGCAAATGCTCGTGTTATATACCACAGAGGCCATCTTGATGGGCAAAACAACAACAAACACCCACCTGTGGGTCCGGCAGCCGTCGATCCGTCTAGGGAGCGTAAACGCGATCAAGTATATGGTACGAAGTGGAATGCTCAAGAACAGGCGGAGTGTCCAGACGTCGAGGTGTCCCCAGGTGGGCTCAACTCTGATTCCTCTGTTAATAAGGACGCCCCAGCACTTCATATATTGCGATTGAGGAGTTGCAGAAATAGGACGAAGGCGGGGATGTACCAGTTCCTAGTGTATACAAGCTTGTCCGCCGGCTTCTCTTCCACTGCTGAGATCTGCTTGCGAAAGGAACACTCCTGCCTCAAAGTACCACCAATACAGGGCTGCGATGGGGTCCAGGCCACGCGCCTAAATGGTGAAGCCTCAGATATGTATAGATGGAGAGGGCGGGGCGGACCGCGCTCCGTCTTGCAGAGCTGTCTCGGCGTGCATGTAGATGCAGCTTGTACTGCACAAGACTCATCTACTTGGCCCATCCCGCCTTTGCCTCACTTTAACAGCCTACTGCAGGCTCAAAACAGTTTTCTAGAGGTATGCATAACCGATTTGCAAAGAAACTAAATGTCGTTGATCCACTGCCGTGGCAGCAGCCACTAGAGTACTCCTATGCCATGCCAATAAAGACGCTGCCAGATACTAAAAACAAAAGCCCTGGCTGTTGCATACGGCAATGCAAAACACACAGTTGCATTATAAAAATGTGTTCTGCTCAGGGAGAGTCTTCTTCAAAGCTAGCCATCTGGACAGAAACCGAAGCGGAGTTGCCGCTTTGTGTCCTTTCAGTGAAACTGCTCACCTGGAACTTAATGAACTCTCTCGATGCCGCAGGAGGAGGGCGAGATGAAAAACAAAAACATGAGGCCCTTTTCTCAGGAGGAACTTCCACGACCGCTCGACCAAGTTGCCTCCTCTCCCCTGAGGGGACGGTTCAAGCAAGTACGTCGGTTCTGTCGCCTTCTCAGGGTTTTCGTTTACACCTCTTACTGGCTATTATGACCGTTTTGACCAACGCCTTTGCTGTGGAGGGATTGGAGGAACTGATGAAAGACTTCGCCAACGATTACTTCTGCCACGTCCTGCTATGTGTACGCCCTGTCAATCCCCCTTTACCTCAGAGCAGTTTTATGCACTTCTTCTAGGTTGCTCTGAGGCATACAGTACTATGCAGTTCTAAAACAGGCTAGTTTCTGGCATGTGTACAGATATGGCATGAGCATGTTCTTCCCCTGGCAAAGGTACTTTTCACCGGTACCTCAGCTATGACGGCTGAGGAGACACAGCTTGCTGCTCAACCTTCTGCACATCAACAAAGTTCCAAAGAAACTGCTGGAGTTGGCGGTGTGGAGGCAGACGACGCATTGGTGCTGGACAAGGTTGTACAGCTGCTCGCTGGTCTCATGATGAAATGCAAGTTTAGATATATTCGACCCCTAGTGGCAGTAGCGACGCTGTTGTTTCACTCTGCGGGTCAGCCACTGGATCAACCGTAAGCAGTCAGTATTAGGAGGAACATCCCTTGAGCCACTCAAATGCAGCGCAACGTAGCAGATACTTTTATCCAAGTTGCGCATGCATTTGCCATTATATTATATATACACTTAAGTGTTGTTGGGCATGATTCTTCCTAGCATAAGAGACATTGTCGCTATCGCTACAAAATATCAGTCGACTCGCAGCTAGCCCTGTGTCAAACCATCATCCTAACTGCATAGGCATGGTAGTTTGAAATGTGTTTAAGTGGGTTGCGCGTGCATTTGTTTTGATGTGATCAGCAAGGGAAGGGAGCTGCTGAGGATGATCATTGCACGGGTCGAGTCATGCGCCTCCGAAGTGGCTATGCCCTTTGCGGAAGCCCGAAATCCATCAGCAGCAAACGTGCTTCTTTCCTCCGCGGATCCTATAGCCTATTTGGAGGAAGACTGTCAAGAACAAGGAGAAGTGCGTCTTGCAACATCCAAGGGAGGTTCTGCAGGGAGGAACTCTAGCCACCAACAACGCCAAGCAGACTACCCAGCTTCACTCGGATGGGAAGCTGAACCTGCAGAGGCGTGGTGTTTACTTTGCACTCTCTATGACATTGAGGCCAAAGTAATGTCCAAAGTAAGATGCGACTCTGTTGGTTGCCTTTTGTTGGATCTTTTGTGCATTATGGCTGCAAGCAGCTTCTGTGTTTGTTCTTCACTGTGCAGCATGCTAACCAGCCCTTAACTGACTCAGCAAAGCAGCACTTCCGCATGCATCCCAAGCAACAACAGGATGGCAGCCATATAGATGCCTCCGCAGGGATCCCTGCTGCCCAGCACAAGGGTGACAACAAAGAGACGGTCGCGGGTGACGCTGTACTTGAAGTTCGCTCAGATCCAGCAGATGCAACAGGCGAGACACGCCGCTGGCAGCTGCAGTGGGGGCGCAACTGGTACAGAAAGTGCCTGGCCTTTTGTGCTACTGCAGAATTTCTGAGATCTCAAAAAGGGGCTTCTTTAGTAGCTGCTGCACTGCGAGAAGCATCCTCTGCTGAAAAACTGGAGGCCACATGGATCGTCCAGCACGAGCAGCGCGCGCAAGAAGGTACAAAGAGGCAGCTAGAGGCCCCGTTATTGGTTGGGCGAGGCCCTCATCGCCTTTTGTTGAACCTTCCAGGATCGCCTCTACCGTCAGCAAACCATGGACAGGCATGGAAGACGCTGTATGGAGGGTTGATGCGTTTACATGGTGGCTTGGGAGTCTCGCGGCTCCAGAAGGACGTTGTTGGGACGGGGCTCCGACTTGAACCGAACGAGGTGGTGTGCATCCAGGCCTTGAAGGAGTCTGAAATCTACGTGGGTAAGGAGAGGCGCTCCGCTTCTAACTCTCTTTCCCACCCGGAAGCAACAGAGAAAAAATGATCTCGGGTGCGACTGCTCAGAGTAGCTTGCCGAGTGCGTATCTATGCTTTGTACGCTGCGTCGAACAGTTGCTTATGAAGAGGTAGGAGAGGGTCGATTATCGGAGTTAAGCGAACCTACCCTTCCTTTGAGCTGTAGCTGGCCTCTTCCTCTGGCAATGCTCCGTTCCCGCGTATTCAACGCAGCTCTGCGGTGCTCTCTGCGAAGCACTGCTGACGTAAGCAGAAGCCTCTTGCAAGTCGTTAGTGTATCTCGGTTTTCTCCCCATTGCATACGTCACTAAAGCTAAACAGACTGAAAATGCGGCAATTCGGTTATGCAGCTTCTGACGAAGCTGATAGTGCCCAATCTCAGCTTCCCCAGAAGAATTAAGCGGTTGCATGTCCAATAGTGCAATAGGGGATCACCTTATGATATTTCGCACCCCCTGTGAGAACCTCTAGCGCCTTATTTTCCATCGCTAGTAGCACAGAAAATTAAGACAGATCGTTGTTTCAGCTGTGTGCCATTCATGCAGGAAGTTTTCCGCGACTTATGGCGCCTTGTAACTGTTCCGGAAATTCACGTGGAAACGAAAAGGCCAAAGAAATGGCGATTTAAGGAGAATGTCTTAGGTATACTTGCTGGGAGCTAGTTTCCTCCGACTAGCCCACCTGTCTTAGTACACGACAAGTCCAAGAGTCGCTATGATCCTACAGCGTCCCCAACTCAATCAGTGCACAAACGACAAGGTCTTTGATGGAAGATTTAGAACATCTACTATTGCATGCTCCTTCACATTTTGTCTTTCTCTCCACTCACTCTGTTCATGTCAACATTGCCGTTGCAGCTCGACTCCCCCCGTCTATCCTGCGCTCGGTTGCGGAAAGCGCTGTTTGCTGTGTAAGACGAGCCGCTGCCGCTCACCATTGGCACCTACGGGAAAGCTTGCCAGCCCAAAGAGCTAGTTTTCTGCCAAACGATGCTTGTGCAATATCCAGAGCTCTGGCTTACGGTTTTTGGTGCCCTAAATCGATTTTGCAAATTCCCAAAGCAGCCCGAGGTTTCCGCGCGCCAAAAACCTTCTGCTAGCTGCTTTGATGTTGCGATGTGCTGCAGTTTCGGACTGAAAAGTATCGGGACTGCCTCCTCTACTGGAGAGCTGAATTGGTCGGAGCTCTTGAGAGTCTTTTCCGGCAGGTCACGAACCTGGAGTTGGCGGCGTTTTCCGAGAGTACTGATGTAGCTGAACAACAACTGGCATGCCTTTTGAATACCATGCACACTCTGGTCGCGTCACTGCCGTCGTTTCCTGCTGAGGTCCTTATGCCCATTCTGCGGGCCATTGCAGCAACGGACGCCCTTCCGCAAAATTCGCTGCCGCCTTCAGCTCGAGCAATAGAGGCCGCTTTGCTGGGATTCGCGTGTCTCGCTGCTGCCGAGTTTCAGGTGAGTCTTTAGTCCTGCAGCTCATTTGTGCAGTAATCGTTAATAGTACTGCTTATCACTCTTATGACAACACCCTCTGGCTACAGTGTGCTATGTGCTCTTTTATGGCAACAAGCTATAGCACAATAAATATTCAATCCAGCCTTGTTGGGAGTGGACCACTTTGCGTGCAGATCTCCATAGTCCCTGGGCTTTTCTCCAAAAGCCTGCCAAGGTGTCTGGCCCTGCCAGCAGCAGCTAGGACCTTGTTAACCCCTCTAGAAAAACGTGTTGTGCTTCACGCATGGCTCACCGCATGCATTGTTTCCGCTTCCGCTTGCCAATTTTTTCCTGGCAATGCAGCAGAACTCCTAGAACGTTTTCCGCCTCCAGCATGGACTTTTGATAGCTCCAGCTCAGAGGGGCGGCAATTTCCTGCTTTACTCGTGTCATTGTTGCTGGCGCCTTCCAGTGACACCGAAGCTTCTGCACAACGCCTATTAGAGTTTGCAAGGAGCCTCTCAAGACCACAGGGAGACAGAGAGGAGCAGTGCCACTCGTGTCTTATCGGTGCTCTTTTTTCTGTAGTGTTGAGGCGTATCGCCAGGCAAGCTAACTTGCAAGAGAGCTCAGAAGTAGAGGAGCTTATTGGGGAAGCACAAAAAGTGCTGGAGTCAACAGCCCCCGCTGCCGCTTCAGCCTTGCATAGCGCTGCAAACGTGGTTGCTGAGATATACGTAAACAGTGCTGAGCCACTGGTGGAGTGGCTATGCTTGCGGAAAGCCAGAGAACCGGCCCCTGCTCAGGCAGGTGCAGTTCCAGCGGATGGAATGGGAGTACCGGTAGCTCAGGATGACTCGGCAGAAGCTTGCCAAGTTTACGACCAGGGCGTGGCACTGGAGAGCCGCCTTCGTGCTGCGCAATTGGAGGCGATCACTACTCCGAAAGGCGATCCTGCTCTCTGGATGGCGGATCTTTTCTCACTACTGATGGCGGTTCCGATGCAATTACTGTCCTTGCATCGTCGCACCGTTTCTCTTCCCACCGCTTCGCCGGAAACCCTGTGCAAAGAGCGCACGTATGGCTTCTTTGACTTTGATTCCATCGCAGCAGACGCTGCTCAACATACTGATGGTAAAAGCTCAGACTTTGAAGAGGTCATGTTCCGAGCAAGAGAGCATGAGCAAGCAAAAGTTATCGACTCAACTAGAGAGGCTCTGCCGCCGCCCCAGCTTCACAACACTATTGACCAAGACCAGCCACTGCCAATAAAGACACACCTTAGAAATGGCGGTTGTTCGATTTCCAGTGGCTCCAGTACCATGCGTGCTTCTGTCAAGCGAGAGAAGGGCATCGAAAGCACCACACCAGAAACTGAACACCAATCCGCAGCAGAAACTCCATGGCTTTGCAATGTGCTGCTATTGCTTTTCCATCGCGGGGCAGCCGCAGCTTCCCGTGCAGTGGCGGCCGGCGCTCCGCTTTTGGCCTACTCAGTCATTGTACAACTAGGGAACGCTCTTCTCGTGGCAAACAGAGACTTGTATTTATTTGCTTCTTGCCTCGAAGATTCTGCGGGGTGTCATGCGGATATCAACGGTGCATTTCCCCAAACAATGGGGACATCGGTGTCCTCAAACAGCAAGGAACACTCTATTAGTGGCAATAGGGAAGGCGGAAGTCTTGCAGTTGGCAAGGCAGGCGGACGGAGTGAATCAAAGGGAGCGTTGCGGCCTTCAGGCGGCACCAGCTTTGGCACGCCAAATTCCAAGGGAGCCAAGCAGCATCAGCCACCTGAAGGGAAACCACCAACGGCATCATTTGTAACCGCTGGCATAATCGCCCATGCTTGCGTGGAACTGCTACTGCTGGTGTTGCAAGACCACCTCCGCACACTTGACAACGATTTGCTTAACGATTCCACGCTTGAAGGTCCGTTTTTCATCGTAGTTACCTTTGGGTCGAACATATTTCACCCAATTCCCTATATTCCATGGGAGGAAATATCCAACTAGTCAAGTTGGTGCTTGCGCTTCAGCAAGTGAGACTAAAACCGGCTTGACAGGTGGCAAAAGGCTTGGAGGCTTTGCCTCAGTGCTAGAAGCTACCGAGATGCCTCTCCTGGAGAGTCCGTGGAATTCGCCAGGTTCCGAGTCAGAAAACAATCTGCAGCTCTTGTGTCAGAAAGCGTTCGGTGAGTTGACTCGCGCTTCTCCGCTTTTGTATCTGATCTGGTAGACCTATTACTGGTTAGAGTTGAATAACGAGGCAACCGTTTACGCTGGGCAAATGGGGCTTCCCTGCAGGCGCATTGTCAAGTCAGTGCTCGATCACCGGTGTGCTTGGTGTTTTGCTTAGAGCTGAAGAAAATTAACTCGTGGCACATCGGTGCGGTGTTCATCTTTTGTATAAAGGTCTTGCTGCGACGAGGCCGCTGGCACCAGGCAGTAGCGCTTTGCCGCCGTTTTGGCCTCTTAGGAAGAGGCCCACCGTTCCGCTGCGCCCTCGCCCTTGGCCTATTCGCTCAGCAGCGGGTTGTTTTTGCAAAGAAGCTAGCTGTGCAAAAACTACGA
>JRZD01009982.1:33693-46888 GCA_000826945.1 Eimeria nieschulzi
GGTTACAGCCTCGGAAAAAGAACAGCAAGGAACGTGAGCATTCATTTTGATTTTCAGTGGAGTTTTCAAGCTGTTGCCCGTGTATGTGCGTGGGAATACACCATTCGCTGATCTGCAGTTTAGCATGTGAACATTTTCAGAGTGCAAGCAACGACACATGGTAAGAGAAGGATTACGCGTCAACCTGAAGGGAAGGAGGATGCAGCAGCATCTGCTTTGTTGGCAGCAGCAGAGGAGACTGCGCGGCTTGCAGCAGAAGCTACGGCATTCTGGGAGGAGACAGAAGCCTCGATGTTGGCGTCGATGACTCGGCAGCAACAAGTAGAGAAATGGATTCATGCCCAGCTGATCCAATCAAGTATAGGAGCTGAAACCTCGAATAAGCTACTGCAAAAGTTGGTTAAAGCGCGTGAAGCACTATTGGAAGCGAGACAAAGCAACAGGTATGGAGCCATTACAAATGCAGGGTAGCTTTCGGGAGCCTCTTGTGTGTCCGCTTAACGAGCAACGGGCAGCATGCCAGTGGCTGGGCTGTATTTCACTGTGCCCTTTTCAGCGACAACCTTTTAGTACAGCAGCTGTGGCAAAAAGCTCTGACTCAGCACCAGAAAGCCGTCACGACCTTCCGAAGGCAGCAACAGTTTGAAGCGTTGTGCGCCGTTTTACTCCAGCTGGGCGACTTGTCTTGGCTCGGCAACAAGCCAGAGTTAGCTGACCGCTCGTGGGGGGAGGCTGTTGAGGCGTGCTTCTGGAGTAGAAACATGCTAAGGGACTGGAAGCGCCTTGATGATCAGTTTTTCATCCCCGCTGAGGGGCAGATAGACATCCGCCTTCGAAGCTTGATACCTCTTCACCGCTGGGCCAGCCTGGCACAGCGAAGGTCGCACCACGAACAGTTACATGCAGCATTACTAGCCTCCCGCATCCTCTGCGGGATCCTGATGGCTGCCGCTGATCATCCTCTCCCTACTGTAGACAAATCATGCGAGGTGGCCGCAATTCAGTTCTATGCTGCTCGTAGCGACGGAAGAGTTATAAGGTACCGGATGAGACAACTTCACGGGCGCCTTAACCTGTTGCCTACATCGCTCCTGTCCGCCACCACTCATGACAGTGGAGCGGGGACAGCTGAGTTGGTGGAGGCGCTGCTTTGGTTTGCATGCCTGCTTCGCTGCTGCGACTTTACTCGGGCGAAAACATTTCCGTTTCTGGCAGTTGCAGAATATGTGGCGGCAGAAGTATGTCGAAATATCCAAGTGGCCACCCATTGCCGCGTCATTCGCTCTATCCTCTGCATTGAGTGAGCGCGCTTCATTACTCATACCAGGGCAGAATCGGCCTTTTCAAAGGGAGCAAACCACCTGCATAGTTCCTACGCCTTGCAACTCTAGCGTTGGGGTGCTATTGATGTGCTTTGATACTCGACCTCACAGGTGTGGCGACCTCCAGGCCGCTTACTGGCAACTACGAGAAGTTGCATGGGGCGTGGGCATAGCAGGGGCCTCCTTATTTGAGCGAGGGGAATTTCCTGGGATAGTTTTTGAAGGCGGAAACTGTTCGTTATCTCCAGTGGTACCCTTGGAAATTGGCGCCGCTGCTGGGAGTGAACGGCAGCAGCATCATGCATCCACCGAGCAGCGTGTCCCTTTGCAGGGGTTTTCCAACTCTTGCAAACAACGCACACAAGAAAATACGGCTGCTCAAGAGGACCTACGGAATTTGAAATTGCACAGGTAGGCTTCAGAATATATGTGTCTTAAGGGGTGAATTAGTTGTTTTGTTTCAGCCTAATGAATGACAGCCTAGCCGAAGTTTGTTGCAAATGGCGCATTACGACAGTTGCCGCATCTGATGCGGGAAGAGAAGGGGTTCTCCTGCTTGTGCTTGGAGTCTAATTAAGTTTTAAAATGTACAGACGTAGTTGATTGAGTGCTGTACTCATGATGGCCTGCTTTTGCACTTCGAGCAGTCGTCTGGTAGAGCTCTATGGGGCCACAAACGTTCGCCGATTCACCCTAGCCAAGGCTTCTTGGACATTTATGCTTAGTTCCAACTTATCCGCGCCACATCTGCAGGTAAGTCACTGAGACCATTTTGTTTTTACCGGTTATTACACATTTTTGGCTGTATTTGCTGTTCATGGCGCGTTACACCTCCTATGCGAAGTGCATTTCAATAGAACTGTTGCGCAGTTCCCCTTTTGGTGGTTTTAGAAAAACGCATATCCTTTAGTGCAAAACTGCCAACACTTTAGTGATTGTAGCTTGCTGCGTCCAAGCACGTCCTTCTTAAAAAATTACTTGTGCCTTCTCTTTGAATCGCTGAGCGTGTGGCGTGTTCCAAACAATTCTTTGAAAGCACTTTGAGGAAGTGTGCTACAGCGCTTATCGTGCCATCGCTGGCATCCTCTGCTGAACTCTCAAGTTACTTTCGTTGCCGCTGGGCCAAGTCCGGAACAACTATTGTGCAAAAGCTTAAAAGTGTCACGTTTGTGGAACCGCTTCCAATGCGTCGTTTGTGTCTGACATGCGCACCTGCTGTTATCAGCCGGATGAAGTGGCGGGACGGCTAGAGAGCCTTGAACGGCTTGAAAGCTTGCTGGTGTCCCTGTTGCTTGATATTATCCAAGAAACCGATATACGCACACAATTTAAGGGGCCCCCGATGCAGTTATCTTCCGTGCAGCCGCTTCAAGAAGGCAGTCGTAAGCCATAACTCTTGGAAGCTGGCCAACGCCTAGTCACTCAGAAGTGCATCGGCCCCCTTTGATTTGCAGCAGCCGTACGAACTTTGCTACTTCCGTGGCCCTGCAGCGAAACATATCTCTGCCCTAACTGAAAACCGTCACGCCTCAAAGAGCAAGACAAGCCTTGACAGATTCGCCCTGCAAAAATTGTTAGACACGCTGCGGACTCGGCTTCTCGAGGTTCACTGGACCAGGTGGGCACCTTGTGAGTACAGCATACGAGACTTTAGCTGCTGCATGCTTCCAAACGCCTATGCATCAGCGAAGGGAATGATGACGAAATTTCGAGTTTTTGTTTTCCGTGAGTTTTGGCAGATCATTTCCCAGCGATGATGCCCAATTTGCCCTGATGCTACTTTCCCAAGTTCAAGAAGCTCTGGGCCACATAGTTTCAGCCTGCGATGTAGCAGAAGCAGCTGCATTGGCTGCAAATTTGGTGACTGAGTCTGAAGGTGGCTTCTCTTTGCATCCGTTTGTTTTAGTAAGAGCCACCTTATCCACGAACCATAAGAGCATTACAGCTGCACCAATACTGCTTTCTGTTAATTTCCATTCCCTGCCAGCGACCAGAGTCTTCTTGTAGCGCTAGACGGACGATGGAGTGAAAAGTGGGTGAGCCTGGGCTTAGTTGCAGCCTTGCATGTTACATCGTGCCTCAGAATGGACTTCGCACATGGCAACGCGTCACGCGCCTTCTCTTGCGCCAAGGAAAATTGTCAGCAGCTGAAAAGCTCGGGATGCATTTACTAAAATTAGCATCTGGGCGCATGCCACAAACGTCCGAACACCCTGGATTGCCGGATGCCGGCAGGGCGATGGCTGCAGATGGCAAAGAGCTTTTCGCTGGCCATGAAGAGCTGCCTTGGCTTCCGCCGCCACCCAAGGTCCCAGGGGACCTTGGCTCCCCTCTTCCTCCTAACGGAGCAATATGCGCACCAGGAGCTGTGGTAGAGTTGCTCGTGCTTCTTGCCGAAGTACAGATTTCTCTGGGCGATCCTATGAAGGCTCTTTGCCTGTGCAAGTGGGCACGTCACTACGCTAGGGAGACCAACGTTGACAAGGGCGTTGCGTTTGCAGATGCAAGTTTGCTAGTCTCTCAGATGGTTGCAGAGTGCCCTGGCTTGTTGGTACTCGCACAGCTAAATGATGCACAAGTGGAGTCTTCTTGGAAGCGCATGATGGAAGAAGTTCTTAGAACTGACGCGGCTGCTGCCGATGCAGAAGCGCGCTGGCACCTCGTCACGCTTCTGAGTAAAGAAGCACTGCAACAGGCCGATAGGCAGCTCTGTAACCGATCTTGGCCAAGATGGAAATCCACTTTTGAGGCTGATACCTCAGAGTCCAAGCAGCCTCTCATACACAACAGTTCAACACGCCTATTGATGGAAAAAAAAAACGAGCCCCACCAGGATTTGAACAGGACAATGGGCACATCCGAACAACCGGCAATCGGTGTGTGGTTACCTTCCGCCTTGCCGGTGTTGCATCACCTCGTGGACTGTGATGGGGAAGAAACTTACGCTGAGGCAGACGGTTGTAGGGGCTGCAACCATATATTTGTTAATCTGCATGACCCTTTGACCTGTCGCAGAGTCGCATTGCTTATCAACGTTGCAGAGGGGCTGCAACACCAAACTGGAAAAACCACAGAATATTGCTCCTTAGTAAAATTGGCTGCTAAACAGCTCCGTTCATTAGGAGAACCACCCCCTGCCTTGTGCGTCCGTGTGTGGCTCCACCAAATTCGTGTATTCCGCCTGCAACTGGAAAGAGAGCTGACATCGGCGCTGCGCATATCCGTTCCCTTCAGTACGGGATTTTCCGGAGAGGATCAGCGCGCAACGGCATTGGACCGTCAAATGACAGAGCAGCTCTTGCGATACTCTCGAATGGTTACACAAGCCGCTACGTTTGTCGAGACCTATTGTAATAATGATTTACACCTCCAGTTGGCTTTGTTTTCAGAAGCTCTGCTGCTTTCCATCCAAATACTGGCATCGCCAACTCAGTTTCTTTTGCAGAGTGCAGTGCCCCCAAAGGCACCCGTTCTACCCATACTATACAATGGGTTTGGCATGCTGAAGAAAGCTGCTCTTGGAGTGGCTCAGTTCTGCACATCAGCGATTTGGCAGATGGAACATCAGCGGCGCATGACTGCCTGTTTTGGAGAACAGGCTGAGCTAGACGCAACGCTTGATCCTTCTCGTCTCCACAAGCCTCTTATTAGATTGTTTCTTGCCCTCTACACCTCGTATCATACTGACCGAAGCGTCGATGAAACGAAGTTCGAAGGTAGTCTATTTCACGAGAATTCACTCCTGTAGAGAGCATGAAAGACAACGGCAAGCCTAAAAGGAGCACTGGAAGTCGTCAAGGTTTCTTGTGACACTACTTCAAACTTTCATGCCTCGCAGTTTTTGTTCTAACGTTTCAGACCGCCTTACTTGCGGGACGGCATTAAATATACTACGAGAAGCCACTCGTCGGTGTGAGTTACATGACAGCTGGGTTTCTGTAGATCGACAACTCGCCAACTGTCTGCATCTCGTTCTCCTCAACACCTTGCCAAGCCTGCGACTTGCTCTTGGTCTCACAGTCCATTTAACCTCACATCCGTTCGCTGCTTCGTTCGGATTAACAGCGGATATCGGGGAAAAAGCAGGGCGAAGTGGTGCTCCGGGAGAGCCTACTATTGGCAGAAGGGATGCAAAGAAAGACAACAAGGGACCTGGACACGAATCACGAATGTCTGATCCATCTCTGGTATCTACTGGAGCTTTATTCGAGTGGCCTCAAAAGCCAGCAGATGCTCAGCACGGGCCCGCTGTCGCCCGCTTGTTGTGGCTGCCGCCGGGTGTTGCAACCGCGGAGAGCATCGAAGTGCTGCGCACTTCTCTTGGAGCTCAATTCCATTCCTCATCGGACGCTCAAGAAGGTGGCATGCCGGCCCCTTTTCGCGCTACTGTCACCAGTATGACAACCAGGGGAAATTTCACCTTAGCGTTAGGGGAAACAAAGTTGCACTGGGCTCAGCAAGGTAAAGAGAAGACTAACACTCTCAAGCAGGACCTTGCGGTACTTGTCGCGATCTTCAATGGTCCAAAGGTAAGTAAAGCACCTTGGTTTCTAGCGTAACTAACGCTCCTTATTGTCCATCACTGGGATAATTTTTATATATTCCTTATTGTGCGTTATTGCATGCGGCTGGGTTCCGGCTGATTCGCAGGTTACTGGGAGTACTGCGAACCCCCAGCAGTGCCATAGAAGATATGACCCAGGCGTGGTCGTCTGTGTGAAGACGTGTAGTAGACAGAGGATGCAAGCTCTCGCCACTGCTTGCCGTTCGGCGTCGTTTGAGGTGCGGAAAAAACTCAGAGCACTGCGCCATCTTGTTACTCAAATCCCCGGAACTTTGCAGGCTGACCGCAGTTCACTAGAAGCGCTCACCATAGGCACATTTGCTCGCATATTCGTTGCCCTTACCGAGGGAAAACGGGTTCCAATCGAAGGATATGAAGAAAAGAATGCTTTTGAAGTGGGTCTTGGAGAACTTACTCTTTCCGATCATGGCAAAGTAGAGGTTTCCAAGATAGGAGCAACCGGAAAGTCCCAGCAACAGGACCGCGAAGATGCCAAGCAGGAGCTAAAGCGGTTTGCGTTTACTGATTCAAATGCTGTAGACTGCGCGCGCTTGCAAGCCGCGTCGACTCAACAAGCAGAGTTCACGAAAGGCTCCGCTAATCCTGACCCCCCGTCGTTACTGAGAATAACCGAAGCAGGAAGTAATACGGAGCATAAGGCCAGAAGAAGTGTTTTAGCATCCGACGGGCACAGTTTAACTCAAACTGGAGGAACCTCAATCAGAGGCCGCGCCAGGACACGAAAGAGTATCGCTGAGTTTTTTGCTGAAACGTCTGGAATTCAGCATACGTCTTTGGAGACAGAACGGTCAGAGAGTTACGCTGCCGCGGCGCGATTATTAGCCGAGTTAAAAAAAGAGCCCTGCTTCAGTGAAGGACAACAGCACAAATCAAGCAAGTCACCAGAGCGGGGAGCTCGGGACAAACTGCAGCGTCAAGATCCGTCACAGGTACGCAAGTGCAACGCGTCTGAACTGGACTATGGCTGCGGGAGTGTTAATGTAGCTTAAATCCACGTGCAGCCACGACCAGAAACCACGCTGTATTGGTACAACTGTTGATTTTGCTCCATGAAATCACCATAAATTGAGACAGATTTCCCGAAGGCACTTGTATGCTAAATCTTGCGCACCGCTGTGGCATAACAACCTATGTTGCTTTTTCCCTGCATTCGCAGACTACTGAAGAAAGCATAACTCGAGATGAAGCCCACGTAGTCGCAGCAGCTCTAGATTTTTTCAGCTCACTGCTAAGCAGCAGCTGTACTGCTATTGAATGCAAACTTGTCCCCGTTGCGGATTTTCTTTGTGAGGCTCTAGCGGGTCACCAGGTTGCTGTATTCCCGGATGTCGATGAGAGCAGATGGGATTTTGACCAGAAGTGAATTCAGACTCAAATTTAACTGACCTGTACTGGTTATTGGTATTTCCTGGAAAACTGGAGCTATTTCTGTCAAACGACCCAAAAGGTGGATTGCAGGGCCCTATCATGTTGCGAACAGCGGGCTCCCAGTATTGCCCAAGAGACATAGTATCAGGTGGTTAACAATATCAGAGCTGATAAAAAAAGAAACACTTTACAATATTTTGAAATAGTAAAAAGAAACTCAGATACCTTGCATCAGTTGAGTGGCGAGCAGCTCCCAGTTCGGCTGCATTCCTGGTGGGCTGAAGTATGGATGAAGACTAATTGTAATATCTAGAAGGAAAATAACTTCCAGGACCTAAGCTTCTGAATCAACTGGCAGTGTAATACTCTGCGTTGGAAAAGCTGATTCTATGTTTGAATGAAACACGGCGCTACACACACAGAACCCTTACATGATGGGAATTCAGCCGTATAAAGTAAAGCTATTTCAAGACAAATATAACACTGCTCATGCATATAAAAATCCAAGTAGCTTTTATGCCAGTTGAGTTCAATTCTATCCGGTGCCTCACTGAACAAGATGCATGGGCTTGATTTATCGATACTGGCAAGGTCCAAAAGGAAGCATGGCACTAACACCTGCGGATAAGGGTCATGGTAGTCAATCTTCGTAGGCGATGGACACATTTAACTTATTCATGGCCTTCTGATGCTTTTGGATGTCTATTTCGTGAATCACAACGGTAATGCAGTGTACACGGTCACTTTGGCACAGCTGCGCTGCACCCAGGAGACCAATGGACCCCAGGAAAAAACAAACTACTGAGAAATTCGCTCCATGCCAGTGTAAACGAACAACATGCATTCTTTTTTAATGTCTGAGGATTTTTGTTTCGCTGTTAGCGCAGACCTGTCCCGAAACGCAGCGACGCAGGCAGCTCTTCGGTGCAGGTTGGTTGTGCGTCTTAGTTTCCCGAGTGAAAAACGGAATGGGCACCTACTACGGTAAGGCCTTATGTGCATCAACCTGGTTGGATATGAGGAAAAGTTTTGCATTGGTTTCGGCTTCTAGTAAAGCATCAGGAGCTACCTGAGTTGTTCATCTGCCGTTGCCACTGATATCCCTAGAGGACTCGCTTTACGAAGCTCGAGTTCGACTGAACGTCGAACCATTCGGTACTGGCTTATCACTCAATACAGCACCTGAAACTGGAAAAGTGCCTTTCTACATTGCCGGTTGCTCCTTAACTGCCATAGCATCCCGTCTAACTTAAATGTCTTCGCTGGTGGCATTCCCAGACTCCACCAGTATTTCACTTCTGACAAGTGTGGACCTTTGCCGCGGGATAGGGGCACTTGGAGGAAACCATTATTGTACTTTTCAGCCTCCTCAGTTGAGTTTAGATAAACAAATGTACGCTCCAAAGCTAGGGTAGCAAAGGAACCTGTACCCCACGATGGCTCAAGTGCATCCGAGGAGCTCCGTAAATCTTTCGGTGCCAGCATCGCATTCATTCCATTCCGAGTCATCTAAACGCAAGGTGAGAAAGCTGTCTCGGCTGTCATGGGACAAGTGGTCTCTTACTTTATTACGCTTCCGAAAAGGAAGACTATCCTTGGGGCAGCACATCTTGTCAGATCACGCCTTTCCGCTCTACTCTTTCCCCGGATAGTCGGGTCAGAACTATACAACGACGAACTGGGAGGTCTTTCAGGAGGTGATGACCACATCCTCATCACAGCTATTGTGCCCGCACTGGTCAAGTATCGGGCGAAGGCGATTCGGGGCATCAGTTCTACAACACCCTTATGACGATATGCCTAGAAGATGAGACTGCAATTCGGGCCGCGCCTTTAGGACGGCATTACCATTTTATGGGTGCATTTTGTGATTGTCCTCAGGTGCCTCGCTTCTCTACGCTGTTCTCCAGCCGTGAACTTGCTCCGGTATCCGCAACGTCAGCGCCTGGAGATGATAGGGAAGAACTCTCTGACGACGAGGAGGAAGACATTAGGAGAGGCAGAAAATGCAGCGGGAAGCTGGTCAAAGTCTTCAAAGCTGTGTTTCCTGACGTACATCCCTTCGCGTGGATGCTCTTGCCTTTCATCGTACTCCTTCTCATGTACCTGATTGATCTCGGAAGAGATGATTCCCCGCGTCTGACAAACTTAGTTGTTTCCGATTTCAGCGAAGAAACTAATAGGCAGGCGCAGGTCGAACTTCCGCATTCTTCTCCAGCACCAGTAAGAAATCCTTTTCTATATCAGCGCAAGGCGTAGGAAAGAGTAGCAAAGGATAACACGATCCCTCGAAAAAGGTTTCGGGCATCGCAACACAGTCTGTGGAATTTTGCGTTGTTTTCAAAATGCATTCGTTTGATGTTCTTCAAACCAGTTTTCGTTTGTGTGGACAGAGCATATCTAGCAAAAGTTTTAGATTTGTGTACTGAATGTGGAGCACCAGCACTTGGCATGTCTGCTAATTACGTTGTGCCATTTGCACAGAGTACAACTATGCCATATAACGAGTTTAGAGATGGTGGCTACTTACTATTCGCATTTTGGGCATGCTCGAATATTATAATATGGCTCTTCTTCATGGCCGTAAGGTAAATTGATCATCCACAATAGCGTCTCGCTTGTTTCATTTGCTGTAATGCAAGATGAACTTATTTTCTGAGCACTCTCATTAGGCGTTTTGCTTTCAGAAAACGACTGTGTTATCTAAGGGACGTCCAGCCGGTTTCGGGGAGCCTAGACCCCTGATTTTTTCAAAGTTATTTGAGATGAAAAGGGAGGGATTTCGAGCTGTGCTGCCTCAGCAACTTCTTATTATCATGTGGCTCTTTGTTGCAGGGCAATTTTGATCATATTGCTGATAAATGCAGTGCCACAAGAGGGGCAGATTATTTCGGCTGTTCTTATGACAATCGATCCACAGGTGGTGTATGTGGCATGGAGCTTATTTACTTTTGGGCTTTGGAATGCCACATTTCGACAAAGTTAGTTTACAGGAGATCCCATTTTTTGTCATTGCTACAGATGCGGGGCACAGCAGGGGCAAGGCGCTGGGTGGCATCGTCACGTCAAAGACACATCTTCATCTTGTTTTGCCTTATGTTCCTGTGCTACAGGCGTCTACCTGTGGGATCGGGGTCAGTTTTTTGGTGGAACCGAACCGCTGTACTATTCCTTGCTTTTTCAAAAAAAACTGCTGTTGTCTCGTCGTTTGTTCAGTGTTAGTTCCGCACTGTGGGCAGCTACAATTCTTTTAACACTGAGGCAGCTACTCTTCAGGGTTCTGGTGTTCCGATTTGAGCTAAGTTTTATGGCGAACACAAACGGGGAGCTCGTGAGCTACCTGACCAGATACTCCTTATTGAAACGTTTCAATACAAGATGGTCAGTACCCCGTCACCAGAATCCTAGATGACAATAAGCAATTCAGACATAAGACCAACATATTGCGGTTCATACAAGCAAGGAATGCTCCAAATCTGTCGTACCTATCTTTCTCAGGAATGCATACTGCGCTTTACAGCAGAGCAAGAATAAATCCAGCTCTTGGCGTACAGGCAATCGAATACCTCCTGTTCCGGATTTAGGAGGAAAACATTCTGATTCTGCGGTTTCACTTACCCGTCAGAGAGTTACGTCCTACAGCAACAAGTATGGCCGGTATCCCTGGTTTTTTTCGACGAATATCACGACTTGCCTTTTCTCAGGAATGGCACAGCGCCCAAACCGGAATTACTGATATATTAAGCTATAGCTTGTGCGATGGTGTTTACTCTAGAGGTTGTATACTCTTATAAAATATCGGGCCCCAATTAGCTCTTCAGCGCAGCTTGGTAACTCCTTTTGGTGCGACGTCTCCGCAGTACTCAACAGTGGATGCCCGAGCCTCCTCCTAAAGTAAACAGCCCCCCAATTTTTGAGGGAGACCCTCCTAAAAACTCAGTATTCCGGTTTCGCCATTACTTGTCGCGCCAAGCATACAGTCGGGAGCTTCACGGACATGGTGCTCGACACTTCCCCTAGAACTCTTGATTCCTCCGCTGCTGTCACAGCTGTGTTTGTTTGCCTGCACGGGCTTCTTATAGGTAATGGGCATATTTGCCAAAGTTTTTACATTAGACAGCAACGCAGTCGTGCTTCCGATTTTCTCTTTTGCTCAGGGCTCCCAAAGCAACTGAAACAGAGCTCAATCGAAAAGAGCACTACGAGCCACCTTTACAACTGGATGCTCATCCAGTACGTTCTGCACTACCCCCCAGCGTTTTTCCTTCAAGGGAAACGAATGGAGCTCGTGTCTAGGGCCATCACTCGTACCTTCGCGGAAAACGTGTTTGTTTCTTTAATGGCTTATGCCAAGTCGACGACGCACCAAGAAGTTTTCGAAGGGGCCACTGGGCACGACAATGCAGTGCAGGCACAACTGGAAGAAAAGAAAGAACTCCCAATATCACACTCAAATTTATCAGGTCAAGCGACAGGAGGCAGAAGTTTTGGGAGCGATATCCCTGCTGTGCTGTCTCCACCAGCACTGCAACCAGAGCCATTGGAGAGGGCCGTTCAGTCTGCAGTAAAAGAAGGGAAGTTATTGATAGACACATCCAGAGGGAAGATTGACACAGGCGCGCCAAGCGATTTGGGTTCGAGGGCGGTCCAGGATGATCAATCATCATATCAGGAGCAAAGAAACGTTCCTAGGCTGATGAGTACAGTTGCCCCGCATCCTGAAACTCGTGCAGAGGACGTCGCTACGACCAATCCGGCAAGTCACAGCGAGGATGCTTTTGTCCAGTGGTATATAATGTAAATCTCAGTAGAACATAAGATGCTTGTTGCTCAGAAGCCGGAAATAATGTGCGAATGGGCTTGCTCTATAGCCATGGTCTCCTTGAACTTGATACCAGACTCGAACAGTAGCTCTCGAACCACTATCTTGCGCGTGCAATATTCAGATTTTTATGTTTAAAAACGACGAAATGCAGCAACAGACACAACAGCCGCAAGAAGTGGGAGCTGACGAGTCTTGCCGACTTCTGAGCTCTGGTGTTACCCATGCGTTGCTGGGGGATTGGTATACCAGGATTGAACCGTCAGTCACTCAAACTACTATACCCCTACAGAATATTCAAGATGACTGCTCTGTCCCTTGTAATTTGACAAGACGAGAAAGGGCAGTACCCACGACAGTGGATTGTCCAACGAAAACGCACAGCAGCCACCTCATTATCCAGAAAAGTCTCACAAACGCAATCGGAATAGAGACACTGTCTTGTACGTCGGGGCAAAGCGGTAGTCAGCAACTAAGTCACTCCACCTCGCTGGAGCAAGAGAATGAGGAAGTACAAACTACAGTGGCGCTGCCTCACCTGCTGCCGTCTCCACTACTTGGAGCGCTTGATTACAGCGTCAATTCCAGACTTCTAGCCAACCTTGGTCCTGATTATTTTTGGTGTGGACAACATAAATCGACACTCACCCAAACAGACAGCGACGAACTGGCTGGACGACACTTCGGTCTACGGAAGGGGCAAGCCAAAACAAGTCGTGGCCCATCGCGAGATACTGAATATTTTGATAAGAGCTTTGTCGACCAATTCCTGAAGCCTGAGGAAGCAGATGAGTTCATGCAACTAGTGGACCTGGGGGGTGAGACACCGATGAATTTTCGATTATCTGTCCCTGTGTGTGCTTAGTCAGGATTTACACCTTACCTGACCCAGAACTGCCATATTCAGTGTCTTTGCGGCCACATTCCATATGCTCGTAGGTCACGGGAAGATCAGCAAGTCAATGTTCGTTCGGGCATTCGTGACAATGTACAAATTCCGGAGTTCTCTTATTAAATCGATGGAGGTCAGTATGTGTCGGGGTCACAGGAAGCGGGTATCTTTGTTGTCCCTTAAGTACCACACTGAATCGCCATATA
>JRZD01009983.1:2668-47485 GCA_000826945.1 Eimeria nieschulzi
CTAGCTCCCCGATGCCCGGCGCAAGCAGACATTCAGTTCGGATGTTTTAGTCAGTAAGTGAAGAGGATTTGGACTGTACTTTATGTGAAGTTAGTGATGGGCACTTAGATTAAGGGGTGTAAGTGTGCGTAAGGGACTAGTGGGACAGTGAGTGGACCGGCTATACGATGTAAGCAGGCTTTGGCCAGGGTCGGGTAGACCCCTATAAGACTTTGGGGTGTTAGAAGGGGCGTGAGTTAGTCGCAGGGTCGCTACAGGAATCTTAAGGGTCTGTTTGTGGAGTTATACTAAGGATGGCCGAGTGCGGCGCAGATTTGATGTTGGATTAAAGCAGCGCAGGCAGGGAAGTGCTCGGGAACCTGTTCCGTTTCGGGTCACTGAGGTGGGCAGGGTCTGGAAGGTGACCGCAGGAGTGGTCAAGTTTCGTGGTTTTAAGGTAAGATGTTTTGTATGGCTGCGGTGTCTGGGATGGTAGGTTCGGGTGTAGTTGGGACGAAAGCCCGCATGGCGAGTGTCGGAAAATGTATANAAGGGGTATATAAGCAGGTAGTGGTTATATATAAGCAAAACTGTAACTAGTCGGCCGTGGCTAGTGGTTGGTTTGGAGGTGAGTGATGAGAGGAAGGCATTCTGTAACGGTACTAGTGTATTGCGGCTCAGTTGTCTTGTGAGGTAAAGGAAAACAATTTAATTTTGATGTTAAAATGGGAAAGAGGTCACAGTGGGGCTGTGATACCGCGGTATTTGGATCTTGGCGGCGGCGGTGTAGCAGTTTGGTCTGTGAGAGGGATGGCCAAACGAGGGAAGGAACTAACTAGTGGGAAGACGGATTTCTCTGGAGGTTCCCAAAAATGTTTGTTCCGTGTATGCATCAACATATAGGGCAACGGATGTGAGTTGGGTATCTATGAGCCTCTGCAGTGTTCTTAGCGTGTTGGGGCTGCCGGTCAGGAGGTGCTATGAAGGTGAGTTTCGGTATGGTTGCTAAATGATTTTGAGATTTAGGGTATGCCAGTAGTAAATTTGATAATGGTTTAAATTATGAAAGGGGTTGGGGCCGTTTGTGTGACGTTGTATGGTTCGAGGGTAGTGTCAGAGTCCTGTTGGAGCAGTGTCGAGCCATCGGCGGAAAAGGCTTGAAGGTCTTGATGGTGCGTTGGCTAGTCGGTTTTAAGTATGGATAAGGGTGGATTATGTGAATTAAATAAAATCAGGTGTCCTGGCGGAGATGTGTCGTGGGTAGAACCGAGCTAGCTAAGTTGTTGTGCATGAACGTTAGGTGGGTCGTGGATCCCACCTTGGGGTAAGGATCTGGATTCTGGGATGTGGGCATGTGAAGAGATGGCTTTAAAAAAGTTGAAAAGTTATTTTATTTAAAACGTGTTCCGTCTATTTTGGGTTCTGAGACGAGGCAGCTAGCACCTCTGAACAGGGTCCTAAGGCTTGGGGGTGGGGTGGCTAGGAGCGTAGGTCAAAAATGATCCTGTTATGATTGTGTTGAAAATAAATGAGAATTATGGGCAAAGGAAAAGGAATGACGTTAGTAAGTAAGGGTTTGTCTTGTTAGCGCTAATCTTAAGAGTTGTGTGTGGGGAGGGTTGGGGGTTGGCTAGCTGCGCCCTGTGTGGAGCAGGAACGCAAGCCTCTCTTTTGAAAATGAACGAGGGGGAGTTCTGTTAACAAATACAGAAAAAAGAAAGAGAACTATGGTGTTACTTTAGAAATAAGGGGTTTTAGTCTAAAGTCCTTATACATCCAGCAATATAGGGCGTTCCTGTCCTCCGTAACAAGATTAGGGCAATAGACAGAAGCTGGCTGTATCTACGCGCTCTAGCCAAAAATATTTCCTACTAACTAGAGCTAGAGGAACTGGCTGAGAGCGTTTAGATTACTTGGTGACCAGCGTGACGGAGCTGCAAAACGAGACGACGTCATGGTAATTCACTTGGCCTTCTTCAGCTGCTTTAAAATCTGTCTCTGTGCCTCTAGTTCCTCTGGTCCTAGTTGATAGATTGCCTCTTTCCCGAGTATTTTGCCTGGTACTGGTGTGGTTGTGTAATTTATAATTCGTTCAGGCGGTATTTCTGGGAGTAGACTATTCATGAAGGTCTTGTATTTGCATATACATTCTCTAATTAATGCAGGACATTTGCGCCCTTCTCCTTCATTCTATGCTTCTAATTTCAAATATATAGGCTCTTAGCATTTTGTTACCGCTGCACATTCCACCTCCATCGCATCAACCATTGGTCCTTCGTCACGTTGAATCAATGCAGTCTTGTCATCGTTCTCCGGTTAACTTCGGCCCTCATCCAAAATCGCCACAACGTCATCGTCTGCATTTGTCACACTATTAATTAATTGTAAACTATTGTAATGTAGTTGGCTTTTGGTTTGCTTTTGATTCAATTCAGTCAGTAGTCTTTCAATAGGCACTATTTTGTGAATCTTCTTGTACCTCTTGTATCTCTTTGGTGTAGGCCTTACAAACTGCTTGGCTTCTTCTGTTCCAAACGTTGAACATCCTCTTCCATCTGTTGTCTAGCTTCGGCTGCTAGTTCTTTATTCTGTTAATCTTCAGGTAGTTCAAATATTTCCTCTTCTAAATCGAATTTGCTTCCACCCTTCACATCAACAGGTAATAATAACCGTTTGCCATTGTGTTATTTAATTTAATTGAACGACTTAAAGTCCCAAGCGATAGATTCTTGCTGTAGCCAGTTCCCCAGTATTATAGGGTACGGAACTTGAGCAACTAATAAATCCACATTGATGCGCAAATTTCCCACTGCAAATTTTGCTTATTTTACCACCTTCTCCACGTGTAACTCGTCGCCCGATGCCACCTTTAATTTAATATAGCGACCCTGTGACCAACGTACGCTCCTTCTAACCCCCCAAAGCCTTATACGGGTTTCCTGAACCCCAGCCAAAGTCTGCTTACATCGTATAGCCGGCCCACTCACTGTGCCACTAGTCTCATAAGCGCCTGCACCCCTTAATCTACGTGCCCGTCACTTACTTCACGTGAAGGACAGCCCAAATCCTTTCATGTACTGATTAAAACACTCGAACTGTATGTCTGCATGTGCGGGGAATCGGGGAGCTAGGGCTGGCCAGCCCACTAGCTCCACTCAGCCCTACAGCATTCTCCCCTTAATACCACTCCAACCCCTCAGAAACCCGCAACCTTGCTAACCCTTTCCCCCAAACGGCGCCTCTCTGAAAAGCCCCTCCAATATCTCTTTTACCCGCATTCGCCCATTCACCAGGCCTTGCAGCCTAAACTCATAACCCGTTAACCCTGCGCCTTACCCAGAGCTCAATAGGGCGTACCCGAACCCGAACTCATACTCGCCATCGGGGCGTCCCTCTTAAGGCGGCAAACCCAAACCCAATCGCTATGCTCAAAAACTAATCTAAAGCCCTTTAAAGGGCAAACCCGACCCAAACCAGAGCTCCGAATAGAGCAACACACAAACCTTGAGTCGGCTGAGTCACCCCTTAGGGCCAGACGTGCATAAAATGGTTTGGAGTCCCTTTAATAAATCCTGCAAGGAGCAAGGCCATTAAATGGTTCAAACAGGCAGAAGAGCAAACCCTGAGGTTGGCTACAGCACCTGTGCCCCTTTTGAAGCTTTAGGGGCCGCCTGTTTATAATTGAGGGCATTAAGGAAGGTTTTTACACAGCAAGCCTCTTCAACGCCAGGATTCATTACGAGGACCTTTCCATGGCCGTTACTCCAAGTACAATTAGCGCTCAACATCCTCAAGATTACGGTTTAAAGTACCGTTCTTTGGGTGACCAGAGTCAGCAACGTCAAGTAGTTTTACTGCCCCCTTTTCGGGTACTAAGACATGCCGGCGCAAACACAAACAGATAATCCAAGCCACCAAGTAAAAAGGCCTCCAACGACTTATGGCGGCAAGACGAACAAAACGTTTCAGCTATCCGTTGCGTAAGGGCAAGCGGGACGTTGGTCAAATGGCGGGGGGCAGAGGTGAAACCTTAGTGATCGTGTGGTGTAGTCGTGTATTTTTCTGTTCGTTATAACCTACACGCGCTCTAGTGAAGCACGTGATTTGTGCGTGAAAGGGCTAATGCTTATGCAGACCAATTCCTGAGACTCTGTGCTCGGATCTGTATCGAAGATGCAGGAAAGCTGCACCTTTGATTAACCACCTCTTCACCTGTCTGTTGCGATGCAGGTATGACAAAGACAGCCGTTGAAGAAGATACTTCTTTTAAGGACTTATTATTTTTTCATTATAGCAGCATTTTTGGTGGCCCGCAGGCAGACGCCTCCGTACAAACATTACAGTCTTTTGCACTAATTGATTAACTCTGACCTTCCCAACAGATCGCAATACTACTTCTCTCCATAAATAGTGTAAAACGTAATCAAAACAAGGTAGTTACAAATAATGGAAAACGTAATTAAAACAAGAAGATATATCATTTATTTGCAATTAATACTCCCCAGGACAGATGCCTCGCATGCAACCGAAGTTAAAGGCAGTCCCAGTGACCTCTGCCCAGCCCTAAACCGTCAGCCTTAACAAATTATTAATGCAAATGAATAAGAAAATAAGTCACTCTTTGCAAAACGAACTATAATGGTTTTGCTCCCATGGTAGTCAGCAGCCGTCGCCTTTCGCTCTGCTAGCTGCCAAAACCAACTCGAACTTTTATCGCAAACCGTTAATAGGAGCAAATGTACAGCAGCAAAAATGGAGGGAAATAAAGCAAAGTGGTCAGCAATGACAACAGCGAAATCAGGTGCATTTCAAGCAATACTGAAAGGAGATCTTGAACAGGCACAACGATTAAGCAAAAGGGTCGTAAGTGGCAGCACTAGCAACAATAGCAATATTCGCTTGTTATACCTCCATTTATTGGTTTGAACAGGAAGGTCGTCCATTGCAGTATTCTGGTACATGCGTTACACACGATAGGTATATATACGTATATTTATCTGTCCATATTTGAGCAGAGAGAAGTTCAAGAAGAAAACACACAGCGCCTTTGCCAAATAAAGGATATTCGTAATCTGCTTAGTGACTTCGCCTCCGCCGTTTTACTTACCAAACCCGTACGACTCTTTTTCTTTTTGTGTTGCATTTATCTTTAGCCTGCTAACTGAGTAGCCCTAATATTATGTAGAACACTAGGCAGTAACATCTAGGTACTACTCATCCCTGTTCCAGTAACGCAGCTATCTAGCACGCGTCAGTGAAATCGTGCTTGCATAATAGGCAGCCTTCTTGTTAAGGCTACAATCAGCTGCTGACCATTTGCGTTTCTATCTCAGAAGGACGTGTTTCAATTTACTCATGAATATTTCTCTGTCTTTGTAGAGGCAGAAGAACGATTCAACAAAGACTCACAGGCAACCGGGCAGGCCACTACACAAAAATAGCAAGATGTCAGCGGGTTAACTAACAATAAATAGATCACCAGGTGCTCTGACAACTTACCTACAACGTATGCTCTCATAGCGAGGCTGTCTAAAACTGCCTGGGTAGTTCGCATTTACTTGCTTGCATGTGCACACAGCTAATGAAGACTAATTTACAATAGTATCCCGAGGCTGTAATTCAGGCTCCCCGGTTGCTGGTAGGAACCGAAGTTCTTGTTACCTAAAAAACAACGCGGCACTACATTTTAACCTGTTGCTACCTAATCTAGTGTCTGATCCCCGCTGATGTGGGCAACTACAGGGTTTGCTCCTTTTGCCTGCCTAGGCCCTCTAGGGGGCTTGCTCTCTGCAGGGTTTTGCTGCATGGACTTCCAACTATTTTGGGCGAGTCTAGCCCTAATAATCTAAACGCTCCCAGTCGGTTCTTATAGCACTAGTTAGTAGGGAATATTTTCAGCTGGAGCGCCTAGATACAGCCAGCTTCTGCCTATTGCTCTACTCTTGGTACGAAGGACAGGAACGCCCTATATTGCTAAATGTATAAGGACTTCAGAGTATGCTTCTTAATTTTCAAGGAAAACCGTAGTTATTTCTTTTGTCTCTCTGTACCTGTTAACAGAACTCCCCCCTTCTTTTTTCAAAAGAACGGCTTGAGTTCCTGCTCCAAGCGGGGCGCAGCTAGCCAACCCCCAACCCCCCCACACACACTTCCAAAGATCTCCACTACGCGTCATCCTTTCTCTTTTGCTTTTAAATTTATATTTATTTCCAACGCAATCATAACAGGATCACTTCCGACTTACGCTCCTAGCCACCCCACCCCCAGTCTTTAGGAACCTATTCGGAGGTGCTAGCTGCCTCGTCTCCGAACCCAAAATAGACGGAACACGCTTTAAATAAAATAATTTTTTAACCCTTTAAAAGCCGTCTCCTCATATACCCACATCCCAGAATCTAAATCCTTACCCCAAGCTGGGATCCACGACCCACCTACATTCATACACAACAACCTAGCTAGCTCAGCTCTACCCACGACAATTCTCCCACAGGACACCTGATTTTATTTAATCCACATAATTCACGCTTATCCATACTTATAACTGACTAGCCAACGCACCATCCAGACCTTCGAGCTTTTCCCGTCAGTGGCTAGACACTGCTCCAACCGGCCTCTGACACTACCCTCGAACCGTACAACGTCACACGAACGGCCCCAACCCCTTCATAATTTAAACCATTATTAAATTTACTACTGTCAAACCCCAAACCTCAAAATTATTTAGCAATCATGGCCAAACTCACCTTCATAGCACCTCCTGACTGGCAGCCCCAAACACGCTAAGAACATTGCAGAGGCTCATAGTTACCCATACTCACATCCCTTGCCCTATATGTTAATGCATGCAAAAAACAAACATTTCCTTGAACCGTCTGAGATCCTTGGTCCCACTAGTTAGTTCTTTCCCTCGTCTCGCCATCCTTCTCAGACCTAATCGTTTACACCGTCGCCGCCAGGAACCACGTACCGCGTATCACAGCCCCACCATGATTCATTTCCCATCCTCATATCAAAAGTAAATACGTTCCCTTTAATTTACAAAGTAGTTTATCTACAATACACTGATGCCATTGCAGAATGCCTTCCTCTCATCACTCACCTCCAAACCAGCCACTAGCCACGGCCGACTCGATACTAACTTTGCCTACATATAACCACTATCTGCTTATATACCCCTTTCCTTATCCATAGAACATATTATTATACACTTTCCGACACTCTCCAGGCGGGCTTTCATTCCAGCTACACCCGAACCTACCATCCCAGACACCGCAGCCATACAAAATACCTTGCCTTAAAACCACGAAACTCAACCAACCATGCAGCCGCTCTCTAGGCCCCGCTCCTTTTAGTAAACCAGACCGGAACAGTTCCCGAACACTTTCCTGCTTGAGCCACTTTAATCCAACAGAGAATCTGCAACACACGTGACCATCCTTAGTCCAACCCCATAAACAGACCCATAGGATTTCTATAGCGACCTTGTGACCAACGTACGCTCCTTCTAACCCCCCAAAGCCTTATACGGGTTTCCTGAACCCCAGCCAAAGCCTGCTTACATCGTATAGCCGGCCCACCCACTGTGCCACTAGTCCCCTAAGCGCCTGCACCCCTCATAACCTAAACGCTTGTTACTAACTTAACATCAAGTACAGTCCAAATCCTCTTCACTTACTAAACAAAATACCCGAACTGAATGTCTGCGTGTGCCGGGAATCGGGAAGCTAGGGCTGGCCAGGCCACGAGCTCCACCCAGCCCTACAGCACTCTCTCCATAACACCACTCCAACCCCTCAGGAACCCACACCCCTGCTAACCCTCTCCCCTAGACGGCGCCTCCCTAAAAAGCCCCTTTAATAACACTTTCACTCGCACTCGCTCATTTGCCACGCCTTTCAGCCTAAACTTATAACCCGTTAACCGTGCGCGCCTTACCCAGAGCTTAATAGAGCATACCCAAACCCGAACTCCTGCTCGCCATTGGAGCGTTCCCCTTAAGGCGGCAAACCCAAAACCGATCCCTATGCTTTAAACAATACCTCGAAACCCTTCAGAAAACAAAGCCGACCCATACCCGTGTCCCAAATAAAACAACCCGTAACCCTTGAGCTGGCTGAGTCACCCATTAGGGCCAGACGTTCCTAAAATAGTTTGGAGTCTCTTTAACAAACCCTGCAAAGAGCGAGGCCCTTAAAGGGTCCAAACAGGCAGGAGAGAAAACCCTGAGGCTGACCACATTACATCCCCCTCCCTCTTCCTTGCTGTTGGCCACACCAACAGTACGAGACAGAGTACAAGCACTCTGCTTCCCTATTGCCCTGCTACTCAAAGCAACTACACACTACTCCTCTGCAACAGGGGGTCCCTAAAAAACTGGAAATGTATGTAGCTCTAAACGCAAGCTACATAGATCCCTCAACCTCCGAGAGAAAGACAAAGGACCTACAGCATATCCCAGTCTCACCAAGGCCTCATCAGTCTTGGTCAAAGGCTCCTCTGGGTGGGTCAAAAACCTTTTCGCTATCTCTAAGGCAGAACGAACAATAAACCTCATCTGTAAAATCTCTCCCTACTTCCTCTAATTAGGTACAGGCGGCTTCTCAGGGATCCAGAAAGAGCACAGGGAAACGCGAAAGCTTTAAGCCACTCAAACTCGACCACCGGCCCTCCTAGGCTCCCAATGATGATCTAGACGGCCTGGTAACTTCAATATAGAGACACTTGCAATATACAAACATATATTTCAACTTTCATTGTTTCCGCTTACACAAAGGGATTAAATCATTCCAAGAGTGGCCGAAAGCGTTGCTGCTTTTTAGAAGGCACGTCTCCCTGAGCACTCATATCTTTAGAGCTGCTAAGTCCAAAAACACAAAACAAGATCAGCTGTTTAAGGTCCAGTTTTAATATTATAAATAATAATATCAATTAATCCTAACGGTAACTTAAGAACGCTGGTATCTCAACGAACACCTTTGGAACAGAACCAATTCCTTACCCCGCCGTGCCCTGATATCTGGGAGGTTTATCTGGCCGCTCTCTGATATCCACCGGCGCTTTCTAGACAAACCCTGGCTTAATACAACTTTAATTTAAAATGTTTAAGCTTTTTATGCACGAGTAAGAACATAACAAAAGTTCTGACCCGAGATCAGGAGCTGCCAACCCCTAAGAGATCGCATGCCCTTACACACTCTGTTCCGGGGCTTTCAGCTGCTTTCCTAAGCTCCTTTCAACCCTTAAATATTATGGGCTTAAGTTATTAAATAAATTTTTCGAACAACATCAACACTTAACTCAGAACCATACAAGCCTCAACATCTGAAGCCTTGATTCTGACACAACATCAAAATACTTAGACAAAACCCTTATAATTCCTTGATAATAACACCATTAACTATAGGGAAACTCCTTAACTTAATGTTACTTATTTGTAATCAACATTTAAGTGCGTACGTGAAACGAAACAAGAGCACGGCGCAGGCTCAATGCTTAAGACATGCACGCCTGAGCCGTGATTGTAGTGAAGTTCACTACATAGGCCCTCTCATCATTGACCTTAATTTCTCTTCTGCCATCAATTTAAATTCCATCATGCTTTACCAAGCATCAATTATATTAGATTAATTATAAAATAGTATTTCATTTTATTTATAAACCGATACACACTCCACGCTATGTAGTGGAAGCTGAGCACCCAATAGGCTATATTTTACACTGAGCCTAAGCCGTGATTGTACTCATAGCCAGTGCATTTATGTTCTGATCTCAAGCTTTATTATAGTTTAAATTATGTGGTGCTTTTCTAGAAAACTTTAACAACGAACAAAAATTCCGGAAGACCGGAGTTCTGTCAGGGGAATGTTCTACAAACTCATTGAGAAGATCCGGCGTGCTGAAGCGACATCAAGTACCAGGAACGTTTATATTTGGAAATACTTACTTTACGAAGTCTTATAGGACTAGGGTTGCAGGTGGAATTCCTTCAAGAACTAAACTAATCTCGAGGAGGACCAGTGGCTAGGGCAGGAAACCGACATCTATACGCTAGTGCTAGGACTGCTCGACGGACCCCGTTACGTGAATAGTTTGGGTTTTTGATGGTTTATTTACTTGATTGAGTCTCTAGGTAGTGAATTGTCCTTGGGGGTTCCGGCTACCTAGAGTTTCCAACAGCGCTCGTGAGTGGCAGATACCCATCCCTGGCCCTTCAACGATCCCAGAGAGGTGGACCCTTGCAGTCTCAAGAAAGATACGGGAAGGTTTTCACAGAGAGCATTTAGGAGAGGATATCTTGAAGGCTGGATCCAAGAAGCAATTGCGAGTAGGGGCGCTAGGACGGCAAAGATTGAATGGAGACCAATTAGTTATTGGGATTAGAAGAATACATCTAAGAATCTTAGACGGCTCGATGTTTCAAAAGAAGATTGGCACTAAGAGAGTATCAACGAGCCCAATCCAAATCCTGAAGCTATTACATGAACCATGCCTAAATTAGCGTCCATGCCACATTATTCCGATTTAGGAAACGCCTAAATTTTAGTTACTATGTTCGGATGTGACAGTCCAAAGCTAGAAATACGCTATCCAACTGCTTTCCTTCCAGGAGTTCATGATCGACCGAGGTAGAGCCTCTGGGTCTAGTCAATGAAGCCTCTTGGCCAATGGGCCCAGAAACAAGGTGCCAGCTTATCCCTATTCCTTTTTACCTATGCTCAACCTTTGTTAGAATTAAGATATCCGTGCAAGCAAGTAGAGGGATAGATGGATAATACAGGCCTAGGCGTGAAGGGGCTTGATATCTCAGTGGGGATTGGGAGACCTTCCTTTTGCCTTTGAAATCCTAAGTAACTCTTCTCCGGTAAATACAGGAAGTTCAAACAGTATTTACATTTTAAAGAGGCTCTAGAGAGCGCGTTTCACAAGAAATCCCAACTCGAGGCAAGCCGAATTCCCGCAGCTGGAATTGCTTGACCTACAGAGGGGAACAGCGATGAAGGGTTTGCGGTAAAGAGAATAATGAAGATAACAATAACATAAGTTAGATATGTTAATATTTCAGCAAAAGTGCAGGAATGAAAATACAGAAGTGACCTGACATCGACAAATGAGAGGGGAGGATGAGATCAGGTGTGTCGTGGCAGACTCAAAGCCAGAAGTCCCACCCCAAATCTGTAAACATAAAAACATTCCATTTTTTGTTTGCTTTGCTTAATTGAATTTATTTGAATTGTTGGCTAGGTGTTTGATTATATGGGTTTATGCGGGCACGTAGGAGCGCATCCACCAGGATTGCTGCCCTTCAGCCTTGAGCCCTTGTGATAGCCTGCCAAGCCCCAGCACATGCAGGCGGTGCAGAAAAAGAGATAAGTAAGATAACTGCGACATAAAGGAACGAGAATGAGCGAGAAAGGAGGAGTGTGAGAAGAAAAGAGGTTCCTAGTTTCGCTGCCTCGTGTAGACGCTCTGCGGCGCTTGAGATACGGCAATCCAAGAAAGTTGCTTGGGTCAGCTCTTTTGGGACCTGGGCTAACGGAGGCCCTCTCTGTGTGAATTATCTCCCTCTGGAGTGGCTTTTCTCCTACAAAAGGACAAAAACGGTAACGGCAACTGGGGCAGTAAAAATCAAAGGAATACTGATATGCAGTTAGTTATTCCATCCTGCTGCCTCTCCTATCTGCGTTCGGGGATTGGAGCGTGAGAACCTCCAGCTAGCAAGAGAATGGCGGGTTTACTTCTGCTTCCCCTGCTGTCCCTTCCGTCGCTTTTCGTCTCCTGTATCTTCCTGTGCTCTTTTTCACCTGCCATTTCTCTCTATATAGAGCACGCCAACGTACTAACTGGTCGTGATAGCCCTTCCCGTTCAAAGAATGACTTCTTCGGCAATTTCGAGACAGTAGGCACCCCTTCGGGTCTCAGAACCGTAGAGCATTTTTCCGCCGTACCTCTTCCTAGTGGCAAATTACTACTACTGCTGAATAGCTGCACTGGCGCAGACTCACATGAACCCTCCCGTTCCTCCATAGATCAGCAAGTGTTATTTGGCTGCGACGTAAACCTACAGCAACTCGAACCGTGGAACAGCTGGAGACAATCGCAACTCCAGCTGCTGGGCGCCAATGACTTCCCCGAGGTCAAAGGGATAGGAGTTTGGGGTCAGGAGGGCGGAGGAAGAGTAGAAAAAGTGTTGCTACTGTTTTGGAGTGCCACATGCCGTACAAAATGGGAAACATGTAGATGCAACAACATAGAGGGGTGCCATATTAAATACGATTATAGTAGCAGCTCTTCCTGCCTTGCTTCAGTGTATGAAGGCAAGAAGGTGCCACAGGGGACACGCCTTTGTCAGGGCACATACCCCATTAGCAGCAGTACTAGTGGATGTTATTACTACAGATTAGGAAAGGATGACGGCTGGGGGTGTGGCTCTGCTTCAGCCGAACATGCAGGGAGGATGAAGAACACAGTATCTGCCACCCGCTCTAGGGCTGGCGGTGTCGCTAGCTGGCTGTCCATTAGGCAAGACAGCTGGGATCGTCATGGGGCGCGTCTGGGATCTGGCCCCGGTGTGCGGTACGGGACTCTTTTTCTGGCAGAGTTTGACGGGGAGGGAGTAGAGCAGTGGGTAAAGCCTATAGCAGAAGATGCAGCAAATTTCTATGGTTACGAGCAGCGAGCAACGCTAGTAGGGGGTGATGTACTTGCGACCACAGGGGCTTTAGAAAAGCAATATGCTGTTACTGTGACAAGGGAGAGATGGGAGCAAAAGGCAGGGAAGTCTCTTGTCTCTCATTACTGCGAGACGATTCTACTAAATAGCAGTGGAGAAAGAAAAGGGACAGACATACCTGGGAAGGATTGCGAAAGTTGCCTTTACACCTCAGTGTCCATTCATCCCGTGACCCACACTTGGGGGTCTCTCTGCGTCAGCAACAGACCCCCTAAACTAGGAATATTTATCAACGGCCAAGTGGCAGTCGACAGCAGTGAGAGATATAAAAAGGAGACACGAGAGAGAAACACTCTAGACGAATCTCTCTCCTACTACAAAGACACAGGGGGCAGACTACTCCCAGTGGCGGGAGGAAGCTGGGTGTTGATCTGGCGGCAGGTTTCTTGGAATGTAGTAGAGACAGAGGGCCTAAAAGCAACGAGTGCCACCCTAAAGGCTGCTACGTGGGAAGAGCAGGGAAGCACGGGCCGCCTAGGGCCCCCCGTTTCTCTCATGGGGCCCCTCTTGGAGGGAAGGCTAAGGGACGTAGATGCTGTCTCCCTCTCCCTAAACACCGCGGTTGTAACAGCAGCAGATTACCTTAGAGGGGAAGCGATGGCAGCAGCGATGGATCTGTCCAAGCTTAGGATTATTGGAGCTGCTAGCAGAGCAGCTGTGGCCGGGGTGCAGCGGGGCGCTCTTTTCGGCCGCTTTTACGGACACCCTCTGCTGCGCCTCTCAGACAGCAATGCACTCTGGCTAGGGGCTGTGAAGGAGAACCTTTCACCTTCCGTGGGGCCTTCACTACTGCTTCCTGACCGGGGGCCCCTAGACTTGTTTAGGGCCGTGAAAATCACGGTGGAAGAGGGAGAGAAGGACTGCGAGGGAAAGTCAGTGAACAGTGCTGCCACTGCCACTTTTGCTGCTAAAAGTCTGCTTCCTTTCCTTTTCACCACCCTGTTTTAAATCACTGGTGGGTGATTTTGTCCCAGGCCCGCCTAGTCCTCCAGCATACCAGTTTGCCAGTGAAACGCTGTTACAGCTGATGCTGCTGCAGGTGGGAAGCTTCCAGTTCTACATGCCCTTCTTCCTGTCTGCAACAGCAGGTTTTTCAAAGCAGCAGCAGCAGTAGCACGTGTCCTTGGGGAGCCAGTGCGCTGCGCCTAGTCCACTGTGAAGGTGGAGATTGCCCTGACTGGCGTCGCGGGGCATCCCTCTCCGTAATGGGTTCAGCAGCAAATGCTAGCGTCATCTTAGATAGGGACTTAAACACTCTGGTGGAGCTGAACCCAAACAGGAATTTTTTAACGCTGCACCTGGCAGAGCCTGTAGATCTTGAAGAGGTTGAAGTGTACGTACACCCCGCCAGCGTGTTGTTGAGAATGGGCATTATAGACATAGAGGGCAACTGGCTCGCTGACATGTCTGCCACCTTTGTTGCCCCTGATATTCACAATGCTGTTGCGGTAGAGGAGGGATGGGTCAGTCGAGACTTGTCTCTGAGGAGGGTCAGCCAATTAGAGTTCCGAGCCGCTCCCACCACCACCCTCACCGCACCAGCAGGCCGAAACCAATGGTCAGTTGGCATCCTTGAAGTGCGACTACGTGCCACTCCGTCTCTGGCTTGTGCTGGTGGGGGATTCTCTGCTGAGGAGAAGGAATGCGAGAGAATCGAAAAGCCTCCAGACACCCTTGAAGCACTAGACTGTAAGGGGGAGTGGGGGGAGTGGTCCATCTGCGACACTAGCTGCACGAGAAAAAGACAGTTTAGGATCATCTCGCCGCCGAAGAAGGGCGGGCGGCCCTGTGTTGCTTTTGCAGTAGAACCATGCACAGGCAAGCTTTTTTACTAAGCCCTATGCTAGTGTTTCCTTCCTCGTCGTTGCCCCCAATTGAGCTATGTAATGGATCATTTTCATACGAGGGCCCACACAAAGGTAATGCATTCGAGGGAGACAGAGGTTCACAGAAATAGTGGCAGCAGCGTAAACGATAACACCTAGGGCGTCAACAACAACAGCTTGTATTTTTTTGTGTGTGCTGAGGTGTCTCATCAGCTGGTGGATTTTGTACTCTTTCTACCCCCAAGGGCCGGGTACTGCGTAAGGTGTTGCGGCAGCTGCAAGCTCAGCAGGGCCGTCCTCCTGCATGGGGCCCAAGAGGCACCCAACCAGCCAGTGTCAGTACAGACTGTGTGTCACTACTGTCTCCTAAGTCTCAATGTGTTGCCTGTCGCACTCTGCAGATACACCAGGTAACCCGGCAGGGAAGGGGGGAGGGGAAATCCTGTCCCGCAGACCCGTTTGTCTTAGACTACTGTGATGCCAACTGTGCGGCGGTGTATCGGTCCACCAGCACAACAACTCCATCAACCTACACCACTTTTGTGTATGCGTCCCCTTTTCCCTATACCATGCCTGAGCTAAACCTACAAGATGAGAGAGATGTATTGCTCATGTTGAAGACAATTGCTATTTATTTCTCCGTGGTTCTCATTGCCTGTTTGCTTACCGCCTATATTGTGGGGAGCTTCCAGGCAGGGCTTCCTTGCCCATTAGGAAGGAGACAGAGACAGTCAATTGCTTTTTATTCTCCTCTGGCTTCACCAGCTTCGGCATCAGCAGCAGTAAGTACTGCAGCAGCAGCAGGTAATACTGCAGCAGTAGCAGCAGGAGGAAAAGGTGAACGGAGGGATTCCCCAGGCCTATTGTCTTGCCCCTGACCTTCATTGGGGGTTCCCACAGCCTGAGACAGTCCGTGTTAGGTGCGGATTTACTGCGAGATGTAAGCAGCAGCGACTCAAAAAACAGCAGAATCAAACTGTCTCCCCTTCTCAACACTGGGCACACCAACGGAAAGGGGGTTCGGATGCATAAATAGTCAACACATCGCAGGTAACTCAAGGACCCCTTAAAAAGCTTTTCTTCGGGATCTGAATTGTGTTAACGTGTTTCCCATTTATTTTTGTTCGCTGCTCGCTTAACCCCATACATCGCTCCAGATTGTATGGTAGAAATGTGAAACTGTACCAGTGGTATAAAAAGAATAACAGAAACCCATACACGCCCAGACATATTACTGCTGCCGAGCGTTTGCGTTGGAGGGACTTGAGGGGTTGATCATATAACAAGCACGCATATGTAATTCAAAGGGGAATATTTGTAGGTGCGGATTTAGGCCTGTGATATTTCACGGTGTTTACGTATACCTGTATATTATGGTAGTAGTAATATATAATACCGATACTACCTTGGCCCTTCTCTCTAGCCTGAAAGGTAGGTTCTTGAAAAAGAAGAAAATCAGCCAAAGGATGTATTTGGGTCTTTCCGGCTAAATTGCGTCTTATAACTCGATCCTACGTTTGATCATGGCCGAATTTGAATCCCTTTTGCTTTTTTTTAAGAATTACTCACTATTAGGATAGATAGATAGTTAAATTAATTACTCTTCAGTAGCTGAGCTCATTGTCAGTGTGCTTAAGTTAAGCAAATGGCGTGCTGTCCTGTCTTATTTACTCTAACGTTTAAGGACTTTTCTGGCATTTCCCGAAGACAGAACTGCGAGACCAGAGGGAGCCAGCTTGCAGTCCATATGCCAATATAGAGAGAAAACGTCTTCTGGAACCATGAGAAACGTGGAAGCTTGCCCCCTGTATCATCCATTGTTACTGTTTTAGCGCTTGCTCCGCACCGTCAGAGTCATAAACAATCTAACATTGGGCTCAGCCACCGAGCCTTCCTGGTATTTCCCTCTACCAGCAGCAGTTGAATGAGTAGGCCTACTGTTAAACAAAATCCGGCAGAGGGGAAGACGCCTCTTGAGTGACGAAAGTATTGACAATCTAATTGTCACTGACTGGAGCAGCAGCAACATCTGCTGCAGCTTGCGCCGCCAATGAGTCTCCGCCGTAACTCGCTGCTGTCATTACAAATGCCTCTGCATCGGCGGCGACGGAACCTCGTGCAGCATCAGAATCATATCTCAAGTCAGTAACTGCAAAACTTGTTTCGGCAGACTCTCCCACTGCTGTCCCCGCTACTACTAATGTTTCTTTTTGTTTATGCAACCTTTTCAGTTGCGTCTAGGGGCAACAAAAGCATCGACAGCAGCAGCTGCTGTGCATGGCTGGATGAGGGCCCAGCAGAAGCAGCAGCATTAGAAATCCATTCCTTTTGACTGTTCAGCAGCTCCTTGTCTCAAAGTGGTACTTTAGGTGCCCTTCAGGTTTACAGACATCCCGCCGTGCTACAGCGATTGTTAAAGCTACCGCAGTCAGAATCAGGCATAACAGCATAACTAGAAGCCCCAAAAGAAGGGCAGCGGCACGGACACGGCGCATCAGAAAAACGGGTGCTTGCTGCCCCTTACACCAACCACAGAAGAACAAGACAGACCCTGTTTGATAAGACTTTACAGCGCCAACGTATCCTAAAATGTCGCACGGGATTTTTTACGATGAAGTTCAGTTATTGAAACGAATGCGAAAGCTTAAAAGGGAACAACAGGCGAAGGTACCAGAAGCAGGAGAGAGGGGCTTATGCTTGCCTGGTTGGCCTCCCCCTGCTTTTTAGTTATTGCAATTCACGAAAACTCAAAGAAGCTCTTTGTGTTTTTACAGCGCTCAGACAAACAAAAACACTAAATGCACGTAGTGTTGAGGTGTAGTGACGCACAAGCGGCAAATGGCTCACGCTGGCTTTACCAAATACCACGAACTTTTGGGGACTCCCAGCAACTCATCGGGAAATAAAATATGGATCGCGATGCACGTACATAAAATAACACATATGTAGTTAGGTATCCAAAGATACAAGGATATATATAGACACGTATAATTACGTTTTATCGAAGCTTCAGCTGCAGAGGCAAACCAAGCGGCAACACCCTACAGGGCATCTCGTCCTCCCGATCTCGTTAACAAACTCCGCGTATGAAACTTTGTTATCCCCGTCTTTGTCGTAGCGATTGACAAGTGCGTTGACATCGGCCTCGGAGGGGCAGACGCCGTGGGCCATTAGCGAAGAAGAGAATTCGGCTGCCGTCACGTATCCGTCGCCGTTCCTGAAAAGAAGACAAACGAGTCGAAAGGGGCTAATGAAGCATGCAGGGAGATGCAGAGGAAAAATCGGTTTCAACGTGGTGCGTCCTGACAAAGGCATGCGTGGCGTCTTCTTCAAACCAAACGTAAAATACATAACACGACTTAATGTAGGTGAATTGCGTTGGTGGTTTGCTTCTTGCTCTGAGTTGGACTATTACTTGTCGAGGTCATGAAACGCAGAGGAAAGATCTTTCAGGCACATTCGATGTCGAGACAGCTCAGCTTGCTCCTCAGACTGCATGACCAAAAACCATCTTTTAAAAAACAGCCAGGCAGTTACTGCACCTTTTCACCGCAGATAATGGGTAGATTATATGCGCCTAGGCGATATTTCAGCACAAGCTAGACTTCTTAACTGCATTATGCCTGGGCTATGCAGATATATTGTTTTGTTGATTACTAAGTCATACAGAGACCAGGCATTCTTCAAGATTTTCTTTCTCACTCACTGCGAGAGTCATGTGGAAGATAGCAGCCACGATGTCGAGCGTTTCCGGGGCCAAGTGCCTCTGAGGTGCCGGGCACTTGTGGCTGCCGTTGCTAATCCGGTTAATCATGGCCTCTGCATATCTCATCTTGGTGGGTAGAAAGACCCTTGCCATATCGGCGTACCGCAGACGGGGCTCTGCGTCGCTGTTTAGCTTCCCGGCAAACAGGCGGGCTTGGGTAAGGGAGATATCTAATCCAACAGCATTAAAAGCATCTCTTATGTGAATTGCTGTTGCATATCCCCTACCCTCTGTGTCAAACAACCTCCAAAACTGCAGGAGGTTGAAGTCAGACTTCAGCGCTAGCTTCTCCCTCAGACACTCTAACCTCCTTTCGGTGTCGATTTGAAAACTTAAAACCCCTGCCACCTCACAACCGCTTGCAACTGCGTTGCTGTTGCGGTTGCTGTTGTCGCTGCAGCCCAGCAGCACGCTGCTCTTACCCTCAGACAGGGCGGAGCGACTGCAGCAGCAGCAATTCAAGCTGCAACAGCAACGGTCTCTGAGAGGACCTAAGGGTTCAGCCGATTTGCAGCTGCACCCAAGGAGGCTGCTGCTTCTGCTGCTGTGAAATGTGCTACAATGCTCGAGACGTGCCAGCCTATTGGTGTTCCTGCTTTGCAACAGCGGACGGGAGTGGCAGCGACACATCAGGGTGTCTAGACAACACAAGCACCTCGTAGCACCCTGAAGCAAACGCAACATTAAAAAAGAATAAAGGTACTATTGAATGAAGTAGCATTTGAGATGGTAGCAGCAACAAAAATAATGGCAACCGGGCATCTGAAAAACAGCAACATTAGCAACTAGAGTAAGCTTTACAAAAGTATGACCAAAGACATCACTATGACAGCAACGGGCTCAGCAACGCTAATCAGCAGAAAAAATAAACCAGAACCAGCAATAGCACAAACAACAACGGGATCAACAACTGAATCAGGAGAGGCGTTGGTGGCCATTCTGTATACCAAGGGCGTGGGGTCGGTGGTGAGGAGAGAGGCGGGGCAGCTTGATGGCAACACCGACTCAACGAACTCCACATACTTAAGCCGGCCGTCGCAGTCTCTGCAGCAAACCAATCGCTGTTCCAAAACCCGACCCTCTCTTTGCCGTTTTGCTTTATATCTCACTGTTCCAAAATTGTCCAGAAGAACTATCACAGCAGCAGTTACAGCTGAGGATTACTGATGGCCCCTCTATTCAAGCGGACAGTAGCACCAACAGTAGCAGAAGCACCTACATAACCAAATCCAGGAACTAAGGTGCCAACAGGTATTGAACCGATAGCACCATCGACAACGGAGGAGGCATAAACGGCAGCAGCTGGACCTGTCAAAACGGCGGAAGATGAGGTCTAGTTCCATCTGTCTAAGAACAAAGCCTTCTCCTTCAAGCGTCTCTGCCAGGGACACTGGAGTGACAGCAGAAATACTGGTATCCTCAACAAACTGAAAAGCGGCAAGCAGCTTGAAATCAGGAGAGGCAGCGAGAATCTGGCGGCGAACCTCCAAATCGCGGTGAACGGCCACCTCAAGCAACAACAGCTGCGCTACGCAGGCGTCTCCCCTGCTGCAGGAACAGCACGGTTCGGTCCCATTGACACAGCAGCAGCAACAGGAACACGCGTTGCTACTGTGGCTTGGGATGCAAGAGTAGCGGCTGTCGCGGGAGAGAACAAGCTCCCGCTCCACAGCGTCGCCGGGCAACACAAAATCTAAAAACCTAAGAAAGGGAAGTAAACACAATAAAACAAGAAAGCGAAGCATGTACTGTGCTGCCAATGGAAGCTTTAAGGCATCCCTAAATTTCATTTCTTGTCGCTTCCTCTTCTTCAAGGCATACTCTTTCTCGCTCTGCTTTGTTGCCGCACTTGTATGGCATGTCGGATTCAAGCTAGTGTTCTTGCTGTGGGGTCAAACACTGAGGAAATGTAAACTCACTCGGAATAAGTAACCTTCCCGTCTCCGTTGGTATCGATTCGCCTGAGGAGGTTGTAAGCCTCGGAGTCCGTCAGCACTGTCCCATGATGCCTTAAGTGCCTCTGTAGATCTCCGCCTGTCTCCATACGCATTCCAAAAAAGTATACAACGACAAAACATTCAGAAGGTGAACAGCAGCCCCACAAACTGTAAGCATTAAGTACTAAAATAAGATAAAGCATAGAAGTTTTAATGCCCAGGGGTTGGTTTACTGGTGACAAAGCCATTGCCCATGGGGTCTAAGGCAGCAAATGCTTTGTGAGGGGCGAAGGTCGGCCGATGGGCGAGAGCAACACGTATCACCTCAACCTGCAGCGGCGGCTCGAAAACAGACCTTATGATTTTCGGATTGAGGCAATACGTTTTTACTGCGCATTAGGGCCTAGTTTATTGCAAGGCTGTACCTAATCCAGCTAACTTCCGGTGTCAACACGAGGCGTTAATAAATGTCTGCACGTATTTCAGTGTTAAAAAAAAGAGGCAGATAAATATAGAACGAGTGGACATTTTTTCTACTGTTTATTCTCTATTTCAAAAGCCTGCTGACCTCTCCCTCAAGGTCAGCAACGGAGACGAAAAAGTGAGCGAGGTGGCGCCTCGCACTTAAAGAAAGCGGCATTTTGGAAGGGAGTTAAGCTTGAATGGTTTCTTTCCAACAGAGCTTCTAAGACCACTTCTCTTGACTCCTGTCGTGGGGGCCCCCGCCACCGCCGAAAATGGGCTACACACGGGTGGCAAGAATTTCCCTTTTTTGTACATAACTCAAAATAAATATGCTTTTAAACTGCGATTGCTATCAATTAAGTCTTGCATTTGAAACTCGGAAAATTAAAAAGGTACTGGAGGACGCCGAACACGCACCGTCCTGCTCGCTGCACCAGTTCTCAAGACCCTCATGCAACATGTTTTAGTGTACTGCAAGCGTGTTTGCACATGGAATTAATGTTTTTTGACATTAATTGATTAGTGACTGGGTTGTGTTTTCATATTATGGGTTTAGAACAAAGGATTTCTATCCAAAGAATTCGACGTTTAGGCTTCCGCTCCACCGAACCGCAGTCGAATATGTCAAAAAAAATTGTTCCATTCCTCGATCACCCTTCTAATTCTGTTTAAATTTTGCTCTAAATTTTAGATTTGGGACTAAGGTCAGAAGGACCACGGCAGTGAGTGTTGGCTCGTGCTGTATTTCTTCTTCAGAAAGAAAAGCACTTATGAAACCTGTGGATGCACCGACAATAGGTATAGACGTCTCAAAAACAAGTTTCTATCTTACTTTCATAAAGTTTTTTAATAAATTGATAGTTGAATTAGTCCGAGAAAGTGTTTCGAATTACTTCGAACTCTGCCGCGCTCTTTCCGCGTCCCAAAGCGACAGGTGACCCCAAGTCGTGGGCAGCACATACGCATCAAGGAGCAGCAACGTTCGACTTGGCCTGTCCTAGTGTCCTTTATGTAAAGTGAAGTTATTCTTGTTATGTGCTAGTACGCCCAACAGCACGCGCGAAGTTATTATGAAACATGGTAGTTCCTGCTTTAATAGTAGTACTTATGCCTGAGCTTAGAGGCCATAAGCACTAACACGAAATTATGACTCAAGGACTAGTTAGTCGTTAAAAATGTTTGCTTATATGAGTCCGGCCGCTCTGAGACCATGACGATCTAAGCACAACCAAACGGCAAGGGCATGCCACCCGGGTGCAGCTAGCCTGCAGCTTGGGCACGCAAGCATCCGAACACACTATCCGAGGAGCTGGCTTACAGTTCCTCACATAAAAAAGCTTAACTATTTTATTTACAGATAACTTATGGCATTAATTATAGTACTACGAGTTATAACAAACAGACAAACACTGCAATGCCGAACACGCCTATTCCCATGCTGCGCCTACCCAAAGCCCTAACAAAGGGTCATGGGAAGGAGTCGTCCGAGCAGCAGCCCTTTCAGATCTGTGCCTTTTCTCCAGGAAAAAGTAAGTGGAAGATGCGTGCACTACAATTGCCAGGGGTTAGCATATCGTGCTTGTTTTCCCATATGTGTTCCAACAGAGCGTAGCACACCAGGTTAGTATTTTATCTTTTCTTAAAACATATGACTTGAACGCCGTCTGTGGTTAATGCAGCATCTGCATGCTCCCAAAGTGCCTGTCATGAATAAGCTTGTTATGTTGTCACATATAGTATACTGGTATTTAGGTAACTTGTGGGAACAAGCAGGCATTGAGAGGTTGCTGCGCTCGCAAGCGCGAACTGCGCATAAGGTTGTAGCGGAAGCTAGGTAGTGGGTGCATTCTGCCAGATGAGTCCCCGTTGGTTTTTTCGTTCATGCCGACCTTGCCTCTGGCTAGTATCCGAAGGGGTTGACGGCTGAAATAGTGAAACCAGGAGGACGTTGCTTACTTGCTGAATAGATCAGTAGTGTAGAACCTGCTGGCCAAGGCTTTACAAGAGGATGCCCTACGTGTACAACGTTTAGCGCACCTGGCAGAGCGGGTTAATTCCCCGTGCCATCTTTCACTCCCCTCACCTATGGTCTTAATGGGATTACGCTGTTTGGGTTAGCATCATTACTGCTAGCCCCGCACCACAGACAGCTGTCACACACTTCAGCCACAAGTTAGGTTACACAACCTACAAGCAGGCCGACCGGTTTAACTAAACCAAGTTGCCCTACGCTTTTTTGACCTGCGCCCCTCAAGGCGCCAACAACGACCGCTCATCAGACGCGGTTCCATCATGACACGGCCTGATCAGGAACTGGGTTTCTTTGCATCTTTCCAATTTGGCTGCTCTTGTGCTTGTGCTTGTTCGTTCCAAGTATCAATACACCAGAATCCTTGTAGAGTTGTTTTGTTTTGAGGTCCACCTTGGGACGACTAGCCTTTCTTCCGGAATAAGCTTGATTCTAGGAAACTGCGGTAAAAGTGATTCTGCACTATAGGCTGGGTATTTTGTTAGAACGATTTCGGGCCTGACTGTTTGTAACTTGATCCTGATGTCCTGCTACGGAGACAAAATCTAATATTGCACTCAGCTGGGTCCGTTAGGCTCCAGGTGCTAGTTGCTTTTGTCGCTGAATAATAGAGATAGCTCTTCGCTGCTGCATTTAGTGCCAGGACTGGTTAAGCTGCATTTACCCTCGTGCTCTTTTATGTAAGAGCGTCTTTTTTTCTGCAAATGGTTATTGCTGGATCACCGTCGCGCTGGATGATGTGGCGCTGCCACTCTGTTTCGTGAAACTATCCTGCAGATCATCTGATCCCGCGCTTTCGTTTTCCCAGCTGGCAACACGAGGTTCTGTTCTCGATGCTTGATACTTCTTCAAATTTGTTTTCTGCCGTTTTTTTATTATCTTAGTGGCCTCCTTTTTCCTCCACGCTTTTTCTTTTCTGTGGGCGGACCGATGGTGTCTTACCGACTTCAAGCACTTGCACGGGACTAAGAGGCACTTACACAGCAATTTCACCAAAGGTTTGATAATTGGCCATAACAAAAACAGAGCCACCAACGATATTCCTACCAAAAGCACGACCTTCAGAGTCTTTTTTAGCGTACCCCAGCAGTCGTTCCCTGCATAAGCGTTGACAAACAGCGAGATGCCAGTCTCTTCGTCAACTTGTAATAGCTTTACTGGAGACACTGAGCTTTCCACAAGCTACCTAACAGGGTTTAGTCTAATCCAGTTAAATGCGGTATCTCCTAATGTCACTCAAAGAACAGTACTTCCACGTTAGGCTGATGCTTTTAGTAGAGTTGGGGGGCAACAGCTGGCGGCTTAGAGTAATCATGCGTTAGATCAGGCAGAACTCCATCCTTCGAAAATCTTACAGTCAGCGGGAAGGCATAAGAGATTCCAAAAGGCACAATCGCACTCTCCGTCGTTTGGAACGACGTTCATAAGTTTTTGGTACCAGTTCCTTGTGTCCTGACACGCACGCCAGTAAAAAGCAGTGTTCTTCCCGTGATTTTGGCCGCCGCGACCACATCGCAAGGAAATGGTCGGTTTTTTGTAATAGCGGCACCAATTCTAATGTTTTGGGTCTTCGCTTTTCCAAGTGTGTTTTACTGTATGAAAATGAAATAACGCAAAGTGCCCCAATAGCAATAACCACTCACAACTGGGCCTTCCACAACAGTAACCTCTCCAGTAGGGTTGGTCACATTTCCTGGCAACTCCTGCAGCAAACAGCCGCAATACGTTGTTCAATACACTGCCTAGGAATTTTTGTAGCAACTGAGATACGCCAGCAACTTTAAGCTTCTATCGAGGCTTGAGTGCTTTCTTGAATTGGCCACACACTGCCACGCATTCACGCTCCCAGGCAGCGCTAGAAAAGTTATGTTCTTACAGTGCTACTAAGAAGGCTTCCTGTGTACAACCACTCAGCCTGTTGCCTCCGCATTAATGCCGCTCACCGTAGACTGCCCTGTGAGAAGGTCGAATGTCTTTACGTCGAGTTGGTTGAGCTGTGCGTCATAAAGCTTCATGACGCAATTAAAATCAAACTCTTCAACGACAGCCGTGAGGCGCAGAGTCAAGTCAAAGGCTTCGCTAGACCCAGCAACCACAGTTCGTTGTACGGCAGGCACTGGGTCCAACTGAGGCAAAAAGGTCACCTCAGCATCAAATTGGCAACAGTTTACAACAACTTTTCGTTGCCTTTAAGTATTCGTAGATGAATTCCATTGGACACAAAGGTGGAGAGGCGTTCTCTCTTATAAGGAAAAAGCAGTGTTAGCAGCCCATTACATGGATTCTCACAATGCCACCTCCTTGCAAACAGGCAAATGGCACGGTTAGGGCCCACCTTATCCGTCGGCGCGTTGCTGCCATGCTCTGTGCAGTAGGGAAGCTCCAAGTAAAAGGTCGCATCGATAGAGCCTGCGGAGGCAAGCGTACTCTGACTGCACGTCGCATTAAGGGTGCAGGAACACTGAGTAAGGCAGTATAAAGACTTTGAAAACCACAGTACGAAACCGAGCCTCGGGCAATATTGTAGGCACTGGATGAAGGCTATGAACGACCTGATGGAATCAACTGCGCAAAGCGTACCTGAATTCAGAACATAAACCTTGAGCGGGCAGCCAAATGCCTGTGCATTATCGCACTCACGTGGAGCTGGAGGACTGCAGCAACATCCACAAAGTCCCATATGCAGTTTAAGTTTTATCTGTAGGCTCAAAAGAGCTAGAAGTCACTAAAAGAAATTATATCGTTGTGTTCAGAGAGGGACTATAGGCCAACTACAGGACAGAAAAGACATAGTACTGTTCCAGAGGGAAGAGTAGAAAGCCTTTGGCTTACGCTATACTAGTGATTTGACCCGGTGCTGTTGATTGAATCCAGCGGATTAATCCAGCGTTCATCTCAATGCGCACGTGACTCGTATGAGTTCCTGGATAGGTGAATGCCAGGCGTTGTAGCTCAAAGGCGCCAGCCTTCGAGACGTCAATTGGCTCTGTGGCGTTGTCTCGACCCGTATAGTAGCGAGGAAAGTTCCCTGGAGGATATTCCAGCTGTTGACATTGTACCAACAGCACAAACAATCCCAAGGCAGACTGAACTTCTGCAGCCAAGCGTGTCTTACATTCGCTCGTTTCAGAATTTCTTGGGGGCCACCTATGTAAAATTGCATAGGAAAAAATGAAGGTTTCCAGAGTTCCTATGTTGCGGCTAAAAAGGAAAGAATGAGGACTTGGTTTCATTTTGTGAGCCGTTTACAGCATAGGGAGGGGTCCTCCCGGCGTTTGCTGCTTCTTCATTGTACTTGTGAAACCACTTGAGGTTCTTTGCAAGGCAAGATCCGGCGTCGTAGTCGCAAAATCCATCTCTGCCCCATTGCTGAAGCGACACTCCTGGGCGGTCGCATGTGCTACCATCCAGAGTGACATCTTCTTCACTGAGCACGAGCAAGTGCTTTAAGCAGCTTTTCGGGTTGCAAAAAGGAGAACCTGTGTTATAGAGGCTCCACAGAGCACAGGTCGCGCGTAAAAACTATGCTCTTTGCCTTACAGGGTGTCTTAGCATGTTTAGTTGTGTGAGGGCAAGCTGTGACAGAAAACAGTAGCGCGAGCGGAAAAACCGTGCTAACCCTAGCGATCGAGCAACTGTCACACCTGACTTGCAGAGCCTCGCAAGGTCAGGGTTTTCTTCCTCGCTCACTCCCCAGTTGGTAAGGTCGTCCGAGTCCGAGCATCCTTCCTACATATTGATGTACGCACACCGTCACTAGCAGAGGCCTTGTTATACTTTTTCTGGCTAAACACAAAGTAGGCGAGGCAGCCATCGATCTCACTGAGGAACAACGCGCATTCTACCAAAGGAGGACATGCACTTACAGTTATTAGCGATTCCTGCACCCAGGCATTGGTGGCCGGAGAAGTTGGCACGAAAACGTACTTTCCTTTTGCGTTTAAATCCTACAGCAAAGCATCGCGTTTCTGGTACCGCTTGCAAAGCATTGTTTGGTGCAGAAGCCGTCTATTTTCCTGCTCCCGTCCACACTTAGTTGTATAAAGTGGCAGAGTTAGCTTCCAGCTGCTAAAGGTCCTCTCACAGGAGCATCTGAAACTTCGGAGCTCATGAGACGCGCTGTGACGTCGAAGAAAGCTGCAAAGATTAAAAAACCCGGGAATCGTTGTTTATAGATATGTTATTCCCAAACGCTTTGCACTGCTGCTAGAGGTGGCTCACCCACTTGGCGTTCAAAAGCTGCCTGGGTAGTTGGACGATATATGAGCTGCTTGTGCAGCAGCTAGCTGGGGTCCAGCCAGCAATTGACTATAGTGCATTACATGGGCAGTTTCCTGCTGTTCCTTTTTGCGGAAGGACAGTGGATCCGGCTATCTCACTGGGTCCTCTGAAACGGAAGATGCTGTACTAGCAAGGGCTTCGTTATTCTATCATTGGGCTTCCTTACAATCTCTGGCGTTTTTTTTGGAATCGGAGAGCTCGAGGATGGCGTCGGCCATTCCCGCCTCCGTATGAAGGCGCTGCGAACAGTCGAAATTCTGCGGGTAACTTCCTGCCGCTATTTTCTTTTCACATTCGGCCTTGTATTGCTCATCGGACAGCTTAGACGGACTAGGGGGTTCTGCACCTCCACACGTAGACTGCGGGACCCCCGCATTCATTGCCCTCCCTAACCTTCCGAGGAACGCTTATGCAGGTACGGCAAAACCGCGGTGCACCGGCTGTGAGTACATGCAGAGGACCTTAACTGTTTACTGCTGATGTCAAGGGGATGTAAAAAATCTCTGAGATACTGCAACACTCTTGACGTTTTGTGGGGCACTGGGTGCGCCCTGGAAAGTGAAAGAAAGACAGCGCCCAAAACAAAGCCAGTAATTGAACAGGCGGTAGTTGGTGGGAGCTCACTCCACCAAGAGATTCCGACGTGCACTTTAAAAAACCACGTTCTAGTCTCGCTAACTTTCAGCATACGATACCATGGATATTCGACCACGGGACAAAATTTCGTAAGGTAAGGATCTGGGATCTTCCCAAAACGCAGGCCTGAAGTAGGACCCACATAAAAAGCACAGACAACTCTCGGCTTGCATCCGAGAATGGCAATGCTGCCGTGCACACACCACCACTGGCGCCCAAGGTCTGATGGTTCCACAGCAAGCCGCAGGCTGGGGCTTACCCCAAAAGTTGCACTTGAGCATTGGCTCCCTCCCTCGATTAGGGTTTTTAAGCCAAAGGTGCCACACCGCTGGGCACCAGCAGCACTTCCCTTGAGCGCCGTCGACAGGAAGGCCCGTGTTAGGATTTATAGGATACCCGTCCTCCCCATGTTCATCCTGACATTTGGAACCCCAAGTGTCTGCACAGAAGTTTTCACCTCCATGCTTAACCTGCCATAGTTGAGCGCGATGGGCGTACTCGATCCAGTTGAAAGGCACTGCCTGTGCATCGGTAACACGCAACATTCCGGCAAATCCCAATGGATATCCAGCCTCAATGCATATCTGGACTGAACAACTGAGGTGCCACATGGCAAGACAAATCCGTTGTTTCGTCGTAAGTCAAGACACAGCTCCAATGGCGTGCTCCATCGAATAGTTACTTGACAGCACAGATAATGCCTGGCAGGTTACAGCTGCATGACAGTGCTGGAGGGCCTGCCTGAGTTTACGGAGTGTCTCACATACCTTTACGTAAGTGAGGTTGTATGAATAGGATACAGCAGTTTTTTGCACGGTGACAACAAGTCCGGCATTGCCCGCATCACTCTTTTTAGCAGAACGATTCTCTACTGCAGCTTCCCATTGGAACTGTAATTTCTGAGACACCCTCAAAGCATGACAAGACCACCGAAAGACTGCTATTCAGACACGGCAACAAATACGGCAGCATATCAAGTGGTGAAAGGCCGCCTCCGGCGAGATCGCAACAGGGTTTTGCCTCAGTTATCTCCACCTTAAGATCTAGTGTATCTGCGGCACAATTGCTGGGATGGGCACAATGAGTCGTTTCTGGCTATATTTGACCCCTACAGTTGTCATACATCTTGATTATGAACGTCGAGGTCAATAATAAGCCTCTCTGTGCACCCTGAGCTCCCGCTAGAACAGACGGTTTCGACTTTCGAGGTGCCCTGGCCACAGCATCTGAGCGTCTGGAGGGCCAGGCAAAGAAAGGCAACAAGCACGATCATCCGCCAATGCGCAGCGATTGATGCAGAGGACTTCTGATGCATGGCTTGCGCTGTACCATGATAAGCTAAGAAAAAACAAGGGCCTTTGGAACTTTTACTCCGCGAGCAGCGCTGTATGTGGCCCCTAAGTTTTATGGGCTGTGGCTGAGTGCTTCCCGATATGAGCGGTAAGTGCCAAAATATATTCATGGTAGCAATCAATGAGCAGACCGACGGAACATCCCAGTGAGGCCAATTTTTTTTCAGGTGCATTACGAGCCACGGTGCTAGCTTCTCTGTAACGGGTTCCTTGAAACCTGTTGCAAATGGGCTACTGCTGCTGTAGTGACTGTCCCTAGTCACTTGATGGTAAAGTACTTAGCAGTGTGCACATTCAGGTTCCCATAAACGCCTGCAGCGCCCTTCACATAGTTTAAACAAAATGGCAACCCAACGTACTCAATGAGCGCAGCATGTGTACAGAAATTCACAGGTAGGGGCAGTTGTGAAAGGTGTGACGGTGGTGTAGTACAATCTAGATGCATTCCATCTTAGCCATACAGCTTTTGGGCTTCGGCTTTTCTAGTCAGATGTATGGACGCACATGCTTCTTTAATTTAATAAATTGTACATTTTGCGCATGTTATAGCAGCAGTCTGAAAGTAAACTGGTTCTGCATCAGATTCATGTAACCCAGCGTGGTGGCCCTTGTCGTTGTGAAACAGCTGAATACTCAAGCACACTTAATAATATATTGTTGTTTGGGCTGATGAGGAGTTTGGTGCTGGGCGCCGAAGGCAGTTGTCTGTGAACTGGAGCCATCGCTGCTCGCAGGATTAATAAATTTAAATTCACACCTCTAGTTGCGTTGGTGGTTTAGCTCTACAGCGAAGATCCTGTCACAGGGGGCTGAATGACACCCATCTAGTCCGTTCTGCTCCGTTGTCGGCTGCAGTTCAGGCTCACTGCTGAGGGCAGCAACTCACGCAAAACGACGAAAGTACAAAATATCCCTTGCGTGTCTCGAAATTGTCTACATTTGCAATTTCATACGGATAGAACAGGGTAAGGAATGGAGACAGCTGAAAGATGTACAAAGGTCGGCAGAATTGCGAAAGTTGGCACTATCGAGTGGTTCACATATTCGAGTGTTAAAAAACAAATGCTTCTGAATGCATCACACATTAGGAGTAGTGGCGAAAACGACGGTGGATAGGAGACTCCAATGATGTAAGGATATCTTGTTGACGTAAACAAGTAGTGCAGATAGCGGCAACGCGCACAAATGTCGGAGTGCTTTGCAGAACTCAAGTAGCTAAAAAGTCATAAGAGCTAAACAGGCTAGACAGAGAAGATATTGGACGAAATGAGATGCGGCAAAGCCGAGGGTTTGTAAGACGTGCTGGTGTGGTGTACGTCGAAGCGATCACCTGCAGGTAGTGGCGAAAGAACTCTACAGCTTAGTTTCTTCTCCCAAACTACCTGATGCATATAAAAAAGATGTTTTCAAGACGCTGTTGTCGGAAGACTAAAATAAGAACCCAGAACAAATGCTAGCGACCTCAGAATTCTAGTGCGCTCTAGTCTTCAGATGTAGGCGCATCCAGCCCCAAACGGTGAGCCGTGTGGTAGTAATCCGCAAAGTTTTTATTTAACACAATGCATAAAAAGCAGATATGTTTGTTTGGGAGGCACTAACCGTAAAATTCGACCAGTTGGTCTGGAAGGGTTTGACGGTGTCTTGGAAAGCCTCTGGTGTAAAAAATGTAACGGTTTTCCCATGTGTGCGCAAAATGCCAGACAAATCATAACAGGCAACAACACTGCGTGGACCACTCCTTTTCATTCTGTATCGTCACTGCCGCGATGAATACCATATCTCAAGTGACTCGACCCTCCGAACCTTTTCGACCCCATCACACATAGCCCGGCACGCACCAATTCTCCACACTAGAACATACCCAGAACAAATCCCACAAAGCAGACACTTTGACTACTACGGCAAATCATTTCCGTCTTCAGCACTCAGTGCTCAGAACCAGCTCCTCAAATACCTCACGCCCAAAATAACCCTAAGCCTTGAGCATGAAACTCACGAACTCAAAAGGACAGAAAAACAACTTTCATATAGCTCCAAATGCTTGGAATACCAAAAGATCCATAAATACATGTGAACTAAGTGGAACACTAAACCAACGCACATCAGTTTGCATTGATTACGTCAATAACCCTCACTCAACTCCAGTTGTAGCTTTAGCTGTAGACTGCAGTGACCGCTCTTCTCTCTGAACACAAAATGTCATACGACCCTTAACAACCAGCATCTCTACACCGACCACCCCTTATCATTGTGTGCCGTCACCGTCGCAATACATAGCTTAACTGAAGTGCTTCGAGCATCCCCTTGAGTGAGGGAAGCGAGTTATTGAGGTAACCTGTGCAAACTGGTGCGAGTTGGCTTATTGTTCCGCCCGGATCCCATGTACGGTAGTTTCATGGGTCGGAGGATTTTCAGGCACTTAGAGCTATGTTAATGCGGTTTGTCTGCCAACGCCAGAGAGTGCGTTTGCTGCTGAAGTCCTAACGTTGTCTTCGGGGGGAGGAACCTGAGGAACTACTTTGGGGCACTGAGTATTGACGACGGTAATGGCGTGCCATAGTAGTGTGAGTGCCCGTTTTATGGGTTTTGTCGTAGGAATGTTTTATTTTGGGAAATTTCTGCGTAGCGGCTCATATATGATGAGGCCAAAACGGTGGGGAAACTGGAAGCACTTCAGTTAAGCTATTCATTGCGGAAGGTGCCAGCACAGAATGCGAACAGGTGGTTGGCGTAGAGATGCTGGTCGTTATGATCCGTGTGGCATTTCGCGCTTAGATGTGAAGAACGGTCATTACCGTCTACTGACACGGCGACAGGTGGAGTTGAGTGCGGAAAGTGGGCTATTAGAGCATAATGTGTAAACTTGTATGAGTTGATTTATTGCTCCGTTTCGTTCTCATCAACACTATTTTTACGGATCTGACCTCATTCCAGGTACTTATAGGTATGCAACCGTAATTTTTCGGTTGATATCAAAATGTCCGTTTGCTGCTGAAGGCGTAAACCTATTCTGACCATCGGATACTTGAGACGTTTCGGGACACTAAGTGCTGAAGACGGAAACTGACTTTCCGAAGTAGTCTCGTTGTCTGTTTTGTGTGGTTCGTTGTGGGAAAGTTTTAGTATGGAGAATGGGTACGTGATGGCCTATGTGTGATTAGGCCGAAACCGCGGGAACGCTGTAACCACTTCAGTCAAGCTATTCTTGCGGCCATGACGGTAAAGAATGCGAATGGGTTGGTTGGCGTAGAGATGCCCGTTGATCTGCATCGTTTGGCGGTTCTTGCAGAGATGGTAAGAACGGTTACTGCACTCTACAGAAAAAGCGACAGCTGGAGCTGATTGGGGGAAATGAGTCTATTGAGGCAACCTTTGCAACCAGGTGTAATTTGGTTTAGTGCTCCATTTGGTTCTCATGTACACTAGTGTCATGGATCGGAAGGTTCCCAGACAATTGGAGCTAGTTACGTGTAGTTTTTTTGCCAAAGTAAGAAAGATCGTTTGCTGCTGAAGGCGTAGCGTTATTTGGGTGGTGAGGTACTTGACGTGCTACTTCGGGCTATTGAATGCTGGAGACGGAAGTAGCTTGCCGTAGTAGTCTGGGGGTCTTGTATGTTTTATTGAAGAAATGTTTTAACTTGGAAAATTGGTACGTGGCAGGTCATGCACAAAACGCCTGATTTTCCTCTTAGCCCTTTAGGTCCTCTTTGCCTTCTGCTTTAACGGGATTCGGGTTGGTAAACGACCCGGGCCAAGGAAGTGCGATTTTCTAGACAGCCGTATCAGCCGCATTAGCGCATCAGCTATAAAAACAAAGATGAGATGCTGGTCTACCATTCATATGGAAGCATGAGAACATGCTTCTGGTGAGGAGGGGCAGATGCAGCATGTTAGTACGTAACTACTGTATTGCAGTGTACGTCTTTTTGTTATCACTTAGAATTGTTCTAATTAAAGTCCTGAGTTATTTAGGAGTGAAATGATTAGTATTGTATGTGTGAGGAGCAGTATCCTAGCTCCTAGGATTGTGGGTTGGGACGCTTCCATGTCCAAGGCCTAGGCCAGCTGCACCATGATTGCATCTCCTTGCCGCTTGGCTGTGCTCAGGTCAGCATAGACTCAAAAAGGCAAGCTCCATAAAGGCAGGCTTTTTGAGGGCTATCTATTCTTAAGTTGTTGCATCGTGTTAGTACTTGTAGTCTTTAAGCAGAGGCCCAAGTACAAGCGTTAAAAAAATTGTTTTTCATTCACGACGGGAAAGTAAATTTGCTTCTAAAGCAGGCCATTCTTTGCTTTTATATGGGTTTGCAGTCTTTGCAAACGATTTTTGGCGATTTTGATCTCCGCTCTTTCCTTTAGGGAATGTTCACTTTCAGTAGCCCCCCATAGACAACTCTGGGCGTCTGCTTATCCTCAAAGAACTAACAAATCTAAAACTAATCTGATATACGTAAAAGCTAAAAATAAAAAAAGTTAGGGCTTAGATGAGCTTATTTCAGTGTAGAAGGCGCGGGAGCTATGCTGCCGCCACTGCTCGTTTGGTTGTCCTTCCCTGGAACCTACGCAGCTATTCGAGTCATCTTTAACATAAACTGCAGGAATAAAATGCAAGCAATTTAATAACATTTATATTTTAAATATTTCAATGGGAAGTTTGGTGCTCCGAACACTTGGCGCCCAGCTAACGCCGTTGTTAGTGCCTGAATGATAGACAACGCCCGCCTGACTTCCCCTACTATCTAGGGCATCTGCAACGGCTCCGACGACGCAATCGGCGCTCACATTTTTTTGCAAAATTATCAATGAATTAGAGAACTGTTTTTCCTTACCGCAGGTGAGCTTAATCGATAAAAATGAAATATTTGTTAGGTCATACAACTAGCGGGTGAGGTCGAGTATCACATCCTCAGCATCTATCGAATTAGTTCGTGGCTTTTGCAGTTTCCTCCAAGTATCTAAAAACCAACAAAGTTTTTGTTATCTACTTGCTGAGGTTCACGTATTTCTATCCCTGGTACCTCTGATCGCTTTTTACCTGCTCATCTCTTACAATGTGAGCCGTTTTCCTATTGAATTCTTCTCTCGGTGTGGGGTGTGATGTTATTCACAGACCTTCACATGATGGTTACGAAGGCTTTGATCCTTCTGGCCCTTGCGGCTGCCTTTGCAGTCCGTGCGGAGCCTGACCCGAAACAGTGCCCTGATGGGGGTGTGCGTTTTGAAGGCCACGCTTCTTTCGAGGATAACGAAAAGCCTATGCAACTTTCTAAGGACGCAGTGCTGACGATTGATGTTGCGGAGGAAGTGCCTTCTGGCTCGGAGCCAAAGTCCCCCATCTACACCCACACTGTCCCACTAAAGGGGTACACCCTCGACTCTGAAATCACTTACAACTTCTGTGCAGACTTGCAAGGCTTGGACGCAAAAAAAGTTTCTCTCAAGGCCCACATCGTCGATCAGGCAGAGGATGACAAGGTGGAGTTCATTGGCGAGACGGTGGTCACAGCGGGCAGCGACACTTACGAGGCCGACCTCACCCTGGCGAAGGTTGAGCATGGCGCCACCGGTGGCCAGCCCACTGTGGCTGACTGCCAGTTCGGCCAGATGGAAGAAGAAGTTAACGGAATCGCAGTAAAGGCCTTCGTGAAACTCAATGCGGAGAAAGCTCTCCCCAAGCCGACGTACCTCGCCGTGACTCTCCGCGAGGTGAACACTGAAAGCGGCGAGCCCGAAGTTATTTCCATCTTCGCTGGAGACATCAGCGGCATCTATGAACCCGGAAAACCCGTCCCAGCTTTCCTCTGCGCAAAGGTGGAAGCAGCGGATGAGCCCGTCACATACACCATGGACGCTTCCGTCCACCTCGGCTGGGACGGGTTTGCCAACCCTGAGGATGATGAGCGCACCCCTAAGAAGGGCGACTACGTTACAAAGAAGAAAGTAGAAGTGGAGATCAAGCCCGATCAGCAAGACTACTCCGTCGAAATGACTGTAAAACCTTTCGATCCCAAGGCATAAATAAACCCCCTAATCCCCTCAACATGTGCAGGGCAGAGGGGCTGAGCATTCCATATTTCAGGTCGTCGTTTTCCACATCGGTGACGACGTATTGGAGGCAAGCGCCTCTTCCTGGCAGCAAGCAACATATGAAAGGGAAGGCGAACATCAGGGCCTAGCGATTGTAGAGACTACAGAGTGCGAAACGGTCGGCACATGCTCTTCCTTCAAACGATTCCAGAAGAAAAACACTAACTTTAAATTGTCCGACTAAAATGCAACTCTTACAGCTTCCTTCTTCCTACTCTTATGGCGGCTCAACCGCCGCCGCACCTAGCGTTAGATGCCGTTCTGCAAATCTTTTTTTTCTGCTATGTCCATTGACCATCCGCATATGCTCGTAATCTCGAAGCGCTAAATCGATTCGCCGTTCAGCGATAGTGTGCTAGTGTCAGCGAGCCTTCCAGCATTGTGCTGTCAGGGTAAGTGTATGAGCAGCCCTTTAAGCCAAAATTCACGTTCAATGCAACGAGCGATGAGCCCCTGAGGAAGCCAGGCCAAGTCCAAGAAGGAGCAGTCAAAGGGACTAGTGCAACGTTCTCGATTTCTTGAGGTTTGCACGAAGACCCGTTGTCTCTCCCTCGTAGCTTCGATCTTCAACGACTCGCATATCGGGGCAAATCGACTGCAAAAAAGCAGCGAAAAAAATATCTGTAACATTCTCCGGTTCTCTTACAAAAGGGGGGCTCCACATGCAACTTCTCTGCAAAGGGTCGCAGCTTGCCTTGAATTTCTTTGCCTTTTGTTGGAACTTCATTCTGTTGTGCACGCGTGCATTGCCTTCGAACTTCTTTCGCTTCCTAGTGAGGCCTCGATTCTTCTCAATTTCACGAGTTACACCTGCAATCCCAAGCAGATGAACGCACGCCCATTTTGCAACAGTTCACGAATAAACTCGAGCGTCGTTCTCGGAAAGAATTTCCGAGAAAAGCGTTTTGTGGTAAAAACCATCTCCGCGTCACGATAATTGGAGAAAAAGGATGGTGAGGGTGGGCATTCCGATGCTTGAACGTGTTACAGCTGTATTGCTTATGGATAGCTTTGGCGTGTTGCGCATCTCCAGCATTTCCCACCTCTCTGGCCGCGAACCTCTTCCTCCAGCTCAGGAAGGTATTGTTTTGCCTTGTCCTGCATGCGTTTTTTCTTTTCTGCCTTTTTCCTTTGGGCTTCTTCCGCCATCGCCTCGAATTCCTCGTCACCCTCATCACCTGTCGGTATACGGGGAGTTGGCCTGCACAGGCATGCGAGAAGAAAAGAGCCCTTGACTTACCCAAACTTCCGAAAAACGGGAGCACGGAGGAAATTGAAAATAGGTGGGAGGAACAAATGGAAGTTCTAGTGGATATCGCTTGCATGAGACGCGACGGACCGTCCTGTGTCTTTGCTGCGTCGAATAAGGTGCTGCAAGTTTGGCTGCCTGGCAAGAACAAGTTTCTCTGCGTTTGCCTTCTGCACCTTGGCGGCCTCATCTGCAGCCTGTTTGGCGGCATTGAGGTAGTGGCTCAGCGCCCCCTTGGATCTGTCTCTGCGTAACGGACCCGCGGTAGAATCGAAAGCATCCTCTTCGAACAAAATGGGCTGGTCAGCAAACATTGCCAAGTCCTCAACGGTGCACCCAACAGCAGCGGCCGAACGCCGCTCGAACGCCTCGCGCTGGGCCGCTTGTGCTGTAACGGCAGAAACATCAAACATATGGCTTCCTCGTTAATAACGTCTTGCGGTGCCAGTGCCATGAGACATATATAGGAGATAAAGAAACACCAGACACATCGTTGGATCCTTAAGAACGACCTGAAGTGCCATGAGGGATCACTGATAGGAAATACAGCTGCCACGCTGTTCGTCAAGAAACGACACAGAGAGCCAGCATACTCGGACGTCAACCACTGCCAGCATACTTTTGACACCCCCTCACATTGGTGCCTCCTGTCCACTCTACAATGAGACGTAGAAATGGCTTTCATTGTAAGGAAAGAGAGAAGTGCAAGGAATGACTACAGAAGTAAAGTAAATCGCATTGGCGTAGCTATTTGGGAGTGTCTCTGCTAACCTTTTCTTTCTTTCTTGGAAAGCGAGCGTTTCATCATTGGGAGCTCCTCGTCTTCATCTTCAAATTTGCTTACGCCAGTAAAGCTAGCCTCACAAACAGCCGCGCCATGCGCTTTGGAAGCGAGCCAACGCTCGATACCAATCTCTTCAGGAGCATCGCCGGCCAGCTCTCTGACAGATCGCACGAGTTCGCTCTTCTGCAGCCGCGCCGCAGCCCTCTGTAACTCCCTAGCAGCCCGCGTACGCGCGGGGAGCTGCACAGAAACACCTCACTCCATTTTCAAAAGCAAAACTTCGTCCCTATGCCCAACCCTTAACCCTACGTTTACCAGGTGGCGACACAAGCACCACTGTAACAACTGTCTCTTGTTACCGCAGCAAGAGGCAGTTATGCTGCTGCAGCAGAAACTGTCTCCGCTGTTGCTGCGGCACCCAACCCCCTGTCTGATTCACATCAAACGCCTCTACAATAACGCCACATTTCGGTGACCCGGGGCCTGTTGGGAATCAAGCAGAGGCACACCCGATCTCCTGTGTACTCCATAGCCAGCAGTTTTGGTGCCTTATACGTCCGAGGAGCCTTCTCATCTTCATTGGTGGATGCCGATTTCCCCTCTTCTGCATCGTCTTCCCCACCAGAAAAAGAAGACGCTTCCGCCTCCTCGTCGGAAGCACCAATGGCTGCGAACGCCTCTGGCCGGGCGCGGGCGGTTGATGACGTGCCCGTCGATCCTAAAAGCAAACAAGCGCAAACGAACAGGCGGATACCTATATATTTCTAGATGTATGCAAATCTATCTAAAGATGTGTATACACAGGAAGAGACAGTGCCAGCCATGCGGAGAATGCGCGAGGAAATGATCTTTTCTGCTATCTGCGCAAATTTGCATGCATCATTTCTTGCCTTCTTTTGCCAGTTGAAAGAGTTTATCCAGTTGGGGTTTGAGTGTCATTTCGATCGGCCGAATCTTCTGCAGGAGTAACCGAGACTCGATGAGCCTCTCCACCACTGGGTGGCTGCCGATGGGAATGCCGTGGGCTTTGAGCAGGACGTAGTAGCTGAGGTAGCTCAAGTACGAGAGCAGCAACTGGTTCTTCGTGTCGAACAGCGACAGACCCTGAAGACATTGCAGAAACGCGAGGCAAACAGCAACGCCCGTGAAGCCGAAAAGCCGCCCCCCCTGCATTTCTGGCACTCTTCCTCTTCTGCGAGTTCAACAAAAAAAACGTTAGTGTACAAGAGTTGTAGAAAAACTGACTGACTTCCTTCGTGAAGAACTTCCTGCTATGTGCAAGGTCGACGAGCGGAGACACTTTTTTCTTGACCTCCACAAGGGCTCCTCGTAGCTCCTGCAGCAAGCCCTCCAGTTCAGGGTGCACTGATGAGACCAGCTGCTGCAAATCAGCTTCACCAAGTCCTGTTGTTGAGGCGTGCTGCTTTAGCTGCTGCTGATCTGTAGACATCGAGAAACCATCGAGAATAGCGCCAACTTCCTGTCCGAACAAAGAATAGACCGCATACAGGATCCAAACCAAAAATTCAAACCCTATACCCTCGAGTAGAACGCCCATGGAAAGCTTACCCTTCAACGTTCTCTGATGAACAGTACGTAAACTTAAAGGAGTAGACAGTGCCAAATACATGCTTCTAATCGTCAATACAGATGAATATTTAGGCAGTTATGAAGGGATATGCGCCAGACACTTTTTTCTAGGCGCTCCTCAGGGAGCCTCTTTACTCATACTGTATGTGCCCGTAGGTTTGTCGCACCGCATCAAGTCGGGCCTGCCACAGCACGTCCTGATCGCATCTCTCCACTTGTCCTTTTTTCTCTGTTGTTGCATCTGCTGGCAATGTCTTTCCTTGGAGATCAAGGAGCTTCCTCAGTCCCTCAAGGGCACGAGGGTCAACACCAAAGTGCTCCTCCTTCATCCCCTCTACGTCTTCCACCTCAGTGACCCGCACAGCCTCGGCAACGCGAAGCTTCAAGTCTTCCTCATCATCGCTGCTTTCAGCGCTGCTGCTTTCCCCGTAAAAGTCCTTTGCTCTGCGGCCCCAGGCAGTCCGAGCCCCCTCCGCATCCGAATATGAATCTTCATTTTCTGAAACAGCGGCAGAAACGCATAAGGGGTAACAGAGGCAATGCGTGGCAGGGCATGAGTATTGGTATTATAGGTCATCTACACATTCATATGGAGAGAGCAACACACGCAAGAACACGTCTATACACTTATGAACGCACGCACAGGCACACGCTGTGATAGGTACGGATGCGAGTTGGGTGACGGCAAAAACAAAGAGTTGGTAGCAAAGAAAACATGAGTTATTTTGTAATGCGCTTACCTGATCGGTCTCGTTTTCCCTCAGCATCCGATTCCGATTCTTGAGACTCTCCTTGAGTGCTGCTTTCGTCATCTTCTTCATCTGCTGCATCCTCAGCCCCCTCGAGACCCATTTGCCGCATTACGATTGCCTCGGCGCCGCTGGAATCGGTTTCATTGCGCCCTTCAACAAGCGGCATAAATTCATCAGATCCGTCCAAAAGTTCATCGACATCTGCGGGAGAAGCCATGGGAAGTTTCCCAGCCTTAAAAAAAGATCCGGAGGCTCTAGCGGGCCGGGCATTCCCACGGCCTCCTCCCCTCTTTCGCTGCACCATTGGAAACTGATCAGGAAGGAAACCCTTGATGGGTTTCTTTTCTACGGATCAACGACGGGGAGGTTCGTGGGGAAGCAGAAGGGGCTTGGGTGTAACTCTTACGGAACGCTCAAGCCGAATCTCCTCAATTGAAGTTATAGGGCTGCAGCAGCGGTGTTTCTGCCTCAGTAGAAAACAGAAAAATTATCTTGAGGTGAACTTCGATGGTGTCATACCGCAAGATTAGCGTTGGAATTCAAGCCAAAAAAAAGAGCCCCACACAATGTGTTACAAAAAACATAAAATTTGAGTCCGAAATGGAAACGAAGTTTTCGCCAACAAACCTATCCCAAGCATTTCTGTTCAGGGTCCATGCAGTTGCTACTCCAGTAGAGAGAGAACAGAATATTGCGGGGCTGCTACAAAAGCCACATGATCTGCAGTGTACAAAGGATCTCCTTCAAGTATTCTCTGGAACTTCATCACTTAACGAAGACAAGAAGGCAAAGAATCCACCGTTCATTAGGTGGTGCTTAAAGGAGGAGCATGCGAAGCCTATGGAGGCCCCATAAGCTTCAGTTTCTGCAAGTCCCAAAACACCGATGAAGGGCTATATTTGTTCTGAGCACGAGGAGGTGTGAAACAGTTTTTCTTTGTCAAACGCATGAGAAGTAAGCCTTTCAACTCTACCAGCTTTGGTAGCTAGGGAAAGACACTACTGATATGCTGTTGTATTCCGTTGTAACTCCCCAGTTAATGCTTTATGCAGGAGCGGTTTCGCATGGCCAGAGGCCACAATGTATTGTAACATGCCATTTGACATCTTAAGGAGTTTTCGGTTCATGGATGTTTCTATTGACTTCTCTCGTTGCGATAGCTCAACCTGAGGGATCTCAGGCCTACGGCCGTTGGTGTGTGGGGGTGATCGGGTGTGCCTCCCCCACTCCTACAACGTGCAGCTAGAGATGGCTAGTTAGTGCTGCTTTATCCAATTGCGCATAATATGTGAACATAAGAACAGACGGACTAATCCCTAATGCGTTAGCTGCGTATCAACTACACTCAATTTATCATGCTGCAGTTGTAATATGTTCATGTGCGTGTACAGTATTGAGGAGTTTGTATGTTTGTTATAACTGATCATTGTCCTAACTAATGCCCGAAGTGGTGTCGCAGTGCAAGGGTTATGTCCATCACCCCCTTCCAAACCTGGCCTGCCAACGTGGGACTGGATTACTTCCTTCCGATACCATCCATATGCGTATCTTCTCAGATCAACAGTTCTAAAGCTTATGATCTCTCTCAGCGCTCTGACTCCCACACGACGCTGCTGCTTTCTATGGACACAGGAGAAGAGGCCCATCTTGCCTACCGTTGTTCCAACCAAAACGCAAAGAGTGCACGAATTAAGAGGAGTAAGAATCTAGTACCCAAGCACAGACCGCTCCAATTGTGACTCAAACACCATAAGCACCGGCGTAGGTCCACTAGAGTAGGTCAGCCACTCCATACCCCAAGTAAACTCGCAGTGACTCATGAATAGAAGTCTTTTTTTCTCGAAGGCACAAGCCGAGCAAATACATTTACGGCAACTGAAAGTACAAATGAGGGCAGCCTAGAGCCGATCTCTCTCTAGCTCGGAAATATACTAAGGGAAGACACAACGCTATAACAAATAATACACGTAATTAGATGAGTCTCCCTGACTCAGGCCACTCGCGCCAACTGGCCTCACCTGGCATCTCGAAAATCAATATCCCCGAAGAAGGCCTTTCAAGGCTGCCTCAAGTGTCTCTCTAAAACAACGTCTCGCAAGCCGGTCAGTCGGGTAGCACCTCCCCAAGTCAGCTGCAAACAATTGAGACAGTCGCCACACGAACTTTAACAAAGGCCACAGGCATAGAAAATGTAGTGGAAACGGGCCTTCGGCTTTTCACGTCACAGGTACAGAGGAAGGGGGTTGGGACTACACTCAAGAGGAAGGAGGCTCAGGCGGTCAGGAAAAAACTGGGACTCCAGCAGGTGGTTCGCCAGTCTTGACAAGATGTTAGAATGACAGTCGAAAGCCGAACTGGCAGGGTGTAGCAAAGAACCAAGGGATTGGGGGCAATGCGAAGCGTCAGGCTATGAATGCAACGAGAGGCTGGAAAGGAGTCGAGATTAGATGGAATGTGTTAGGGAGCTATGCGATTCAGGGAAATTCGCAATGAATTTCCCGTTCTAGAGACTTCCTAGATGCGACTGAACCCCCCAGATCTTTCCGGCACTGTCAGCAGAAAGGGGGCTCGTGTCTTTTTCTGGTTTACTATACTGCCGAAGGAAAACGACTAGTTTACACCGGACCAATGAGAGAAGGAAGACGAAAACATTGTCAATATTGTCGATAACACAGTGTCATTTGGAAGGATTAGAGGCAGGATAATAGAAGAGGGGTTGCGTTCCACCAACTGAGATGCATTAGTAGCTACTTTGTTGTAGCAGCGATAACGTGTACTGTCGTTCGTCTATTATCCTGTGGCCAGCTCTTACAACTCAAGCTTTGCTATCGACAATATCGGAGGCGTTTCCGTCATCCTGCTCTCAGTGATTCCTGCTTATTTCAAGACACCAAGCACTACAAGCGAGCTGTGCTTTCGAAGGCAGCTTCCCTCTATTTGCTTTAATAGCTAGCACGCCCTCTCGTCCCCTAGGGAGCGATGCAGCTGGTTTCTCTTCATGCAATTGAAAAATTATTCTTTTTTGAAGATCCTGATACGCAACGCTCTCAGCACGCGCCTCTTTCTGGTCTCAGTGAAGGTTTTCGTGACGAGATGGTACGAACTGCCAGCGCTTATTTGGCAGCTTGCCTCCTACAACAAGGCGAGGTATTCTTTAATCTGGGTATCGTGCCGTTTCCCTAGCCAAGCAAGATAATCCGCTGTATCGGAGCCACTGCCACTAATAGGGAGGAGAGAAGCCATCCATTCGCTCTCCTGTGTGCTGCTGTTGCCTTGCTGGTGCAGCAGCAGCTATTGACTCTCCTGTGGAGGGGCTGCTATACGTAAGGTTTAGTGTTAAGGGTCCACCGCTGCCGCGTTGATAGAAGCCTGCCTCCCCATTCTCGGTAGTTTTGCTGCCGCTGTTGTTGTTGCTTTTGTTGCTGCTCTTGGTTCGGTCACCACCGTAGCCTTAAGGCCGTCCCACAGGGAGGGCCGAAAGATTCTTCAGGCTTGCTTTTATTCACGGGGGCTCAATAATGCACAGTGCAAAGATTTCAAGTACGAAGTCACTGCAGGAATGTCTTCCAAACCTGCTCATACGTTACATAACACCTCCTGCTCGTCTCAAAGCTAAACCCCAATCCCTAAACTCTAGAAGAAATCTTTTGGTGTTCGCGTTCTGTTGGGTGATTAAGCCTTAGCACCTTAGATTTCAACTTATATTATTTATATGGGAAAAAATTTAATAGCAAAAATAGGTAATATCATGCCTATACAGCAAGTACCTTGTGGTAACTGAATTCATAATATTGAACACGTACCTACTAAAGGACCAACGTTTGTTAAAAACTCTAAAATTAGTGCCTTTTTAATATATATTGGGGGAAAATATGTAACTATTAAATTACCTTCTGGAGAAACTAGATTATTAAATTAAACTGTTTTTTGTATTTTTCTTAATGCTTCTCCACTTATATTAAGAAAAAATAAAGCAGGTACATCTAGATTTTTAGGAAAACGACCTATAGTTCGTGGGATTTTTAGGAAAACGACCTATAGTTCGTGGTGTAGCTATGAATGCTTGTGATCATCCTCATGGAGGAGGGGAAGGAAAAAATTCTTTAGGAAGATCATCTGCATATTCACCTTGGGGTATTATTTCTAGAGGTATTTTAGCTAGAAAAATGAAAAAATATGTTACAAAATTAATTTTAAAAAATAAGAAATAAATGATTAAAATATGTTTTTAAGATTATTTAGCGAAAGATGTATTACGTACGTCTAAACTATACAGTAAACATTTTAAAACTAACAATTAATATGACTTTACTTTTACCTTTATTTTTATGGAAAATAATAGAGGGTTATAATGGTAAAAATTATATTCCAATTAATATTAATGAAAAAAAGGAGTTATTTTTAAAAATTCTATATTTAAGAAAAAATAAATCTATTTTTCCAGAATTTCATATTAAAATAAATAATTAAACATTTACTAAGATGGGACAAAAAGTCAATTCTTTAATTTTTGTTCTAAAAGTTTTCCATAGTATGTTAATAGATGAAATTGTTTTAATAGTATATATGATAATATAAAATTTTATATATATATAAAAACATTGATTAATAATGAAAAGCTATTGAATGTTTTATATATAGAAAATTATTATTATCATAATAGTTATAATATATTTAATATTATTTTATTTTCTAAATTGGAATTTATTAAAAATAAGCAAAATATTAATGTATTTTTTTTAAATTGAAAAAGTGTTTCAAAATTATTAAATTTGAATTTAATTTTGTAATTAAAACATCCTTTACTATCCACTCATTTTATTTTAAAATATTTGTATAATACATTATTACATACAAAAGATTCATCACGAAAAATTACACCACAAGTTATATTATTAATTAATAAAATATATAAAATTAAAGGATTAAAATGTGTAGTATCAGGTAGAATAAATGGAATTCAAACGGCAAAGTTAGAAACGTTTAAATTTGATGGAAGTTCTTTACAAAATAAAACTTTATAAAATTAAAATTTTTTAGGATTCCTACTAAATATGGACTTTGAGGCATTAAAATATGATTATTTTTAAATTAAATAAAATGAAAACATTTAAATTTACAAAGAGTATTAAACATAAAGGATTAAACTTTTAAAAATTTAATTATGGAACATGAGCTATACAAACTATTACCTATGGCATATTGTCTATTAAACATATTAATTATATGAAACAATGTTTACAAAAAAGCGTTTAAAAATGTAAAAATTAAATTCAATATTAGTTTAAATAAACTACTACTAAAAAACTTTAAGATACTAGAATGGGAGGAGGAAAAGGTCCAATATTAGACTC
>JRZD01009984.1:8289-20961 GCA_000826945.1 Eimeria nieschulzi
TGGGTAGCTGGTGTTGGCTAGCTGATTTTGGCTAGCTAGTGTTGGCTAGCTGGCGTTGGCTAGCTAATCGTTCTCTCACGAGTTCTTTGATCTTCGCAGCAGCTTCTTTAACCTTGTGTAAGAGTTCGAGGGAAGCAATCGGCCCCTCGCCTTGTGTGATTTCGTCCACAAGAGCTCCTTCGAAGTAGTCCTTGCTGTAGTGAACAGCAAGGCCAATGTACTTTCTAATGAGAGGGAAAAAGTTTCTGCATATTGCCTTTCCAACCTCCTCGGGAGGCATTTCCAAAGACTGAAGCTCTTCCGCAGCAAGAATCGCCCTCACCATCTCCCCCTGCCAGTCGCCGCCCACGCGGGACAGACGGAGACTCTTTCGAGTCGCCATTGCATCAGAACGAATCTGCAACTGGTGTTTGTCTTTTCTTCGAGTGTCTGTACACCTTGATGCAGCCTGTTTTTCCACGAACAACTTTCTCTCAGAGCAAAACAAATAAACCTTTCTCTGCACTTTGCAGCTACTAACAGAACTGCCCCTTTAGATCAAAAGGAAAGCAGCGCTCGGGAAATAAAACACGTTCTTTACGTTGTTTTGCTCTCCGAAGTCTTCACAGCCGGGCACCCAGCCCATCCAACCTACGAAACCCAACTTCTAAGCTAATTTAAAATGTCGCTAAATAAAACTGATAAGGGCTCTTACGTTAGCAGATGAGCCTGAAACATCTTCAGGTGTACGTGGACCCTAAGGCTATTCAATATGTCTTGCGAATGCTCTAAGAAAGTTCTCGTTGTCTCGTTCTCTCTCCCCAAGACTTGCAGCTGCTTCGGACCGGAGGCATTTCTCCGGCGGTTTGGCCATGAAGCAGCTTTTTAATTAGTTAGGTTGCAAGTACGCCGCTAGAAATGCCAACAAAAATTCAATCGGCGCCAGCCTGCAGCCCCGGAGGTGCAGAGCAGCCAAGCCGCTGCTGGCACGGACTTTTGTTTGCATGTGTTTCTCCTCCCATGGCGGCAAAACAGAAAAATATGAAGAAATATCTCTAAATAAATACAAAAACCATTTACTAAATATCTTTTCTGGATATTCTAATGGTTTAAACCTCAGATGTATGTACACCCCAACATAACGGCTTTGTCTGATCTTCGTTTGCGCCCACCCAGAGAACCACCGAGATCACTCCAGGGTCACCTGCCACAAAACAAGACAGGAAAACGCACTGACTAGGCCAGTTCAGACTCAATCCGAGAGATTGGAGTTAGGGCAATAACACGACAAGTCTGCAAAGACGAAGAATGTTGTTCATAAGAACCGTTTCTAAAGCAGAAATGTGTCTGCATAGTGATACGCTTAATTAAAGAATGATCTACAAATTCCTCATTTACACGTTTCGATGCGTCCTATGTGAGCCCATCCCTCCCTCGCATCTCCTTCAACTAGTCTGCTGGCTCCTGGTTTTTGGTTCGTCCTTTACACCAGAAGCAGCCGAGGTAGTCCAATTTGCAACCTCCGAAAAACTCCAGGGTTTAAAAGGGAGGCAAAGTGATGAGTGCCGGTGCCCCTGGCCCGTTTTCACGCTTTCGGAAGCTGTCTGTACACCTCATGATCATGTGCAGAGATTTAGTGAACAGTCTGTGAAGCAATCCAATGCAAAGAGAAGAACTGGAGTGGTTATTCGTAACTCATTTTACGGAAATAAATAATTTCGAAGCGTTTTAACTGCTGCCTTCGTCAAGTGCTCGCCTGGCTAATCTCACTCGGTTCCCGTTTCAGGAGGAAGGCGCTCACTGCCTGCCGTGAAATGTTGCCTCTGTAAGCTGATTGAGTCCGATGATGGATCTAATTATAAACTAGTTAATTTCGATTGCTGGTATTAAAAAACGACGCTGCTTAAACAGCTATTGAGGGTTTGGGTCGCGCCCACAGTAACATCAGAAGAAAGCTGCACGGCTTCCTTGCTGCTGCCGCCTGCAGATCATCGGTGGTTTCGCCGCTACGGCAGCCAGCAAGACGCCACAAAAACTCGGCTAAACAGCACTCTATGCTGCGGCTGCCTTCTTCTTTAGGGCTGCCGCCACATTCGTGAGTTCCTCCCGCTTTGCCTTCGCCCTCTTGTGAGTGCCCAGGCGTTTCTTCGCAAACTTGAGGGCGCGTTTTGTTGTGGCCGCGCTGCCGATTTTGATGAGATCCAACATGCGTCGTTCATAGGGAGCGAAGCCAGCAACTTGGCGGACAATTTCTCTGATTGCCTGCACGCGCGTCGACTTCTTTCCCTTCCTTCGCGAGGGCCGGGCAGGGGTGGGCCTCTTCGTTACAAGAAACCCCTTGTTTAGCCCGACTGCAAACACACACAGAGAACAAGAGACTAGCGAAGTCGAACAACGCTCTAGACAAGCAAGGCGGAAAAGTCGGACCCACACTTCAGAGAATCCAGAAAGGCCCGACCCGACAACCAGCCAATGAAACAGAGTGTGTTTGCTGCCCCCATGGCCCTCTGAGCGTTGAAATACAGCTACAACAACCAGCAGCTCCGACACAAGTTCAGGTGTAACGCCCTCGCCAGTGGAGGGACCCCGCTGCAGCAGCAGCTGCTTGCATGCAGAGAAAAAATGAGCATTCGAAGACTTTATTGGCTTTGTCCTTTCTGAGGGAGGGAGAGGGAAGCGCGGTTTGAGCGACTTCGCAGTGGGGAGTTTTCGGGCTGGACGGATTCCACAGGCAGCGAGACTCACCACGAATGCCCGTCGATGCCGACATTTTCGAAAGCCTCCTGATGAATAACACGAAAAGGAGGGGCTCAGGGAATCGAACAGCAGTGAGGAATCTGAGGGCTGAGGAGTTGCGAAGAGGCCAGGCAGCCAGAAGGCTTGGGGGCTGCAGGCGGTTCTGCTGGGTGCAGCTTCATCCTCTCCCCACAGCGCTCTCGGGTGCTGCGAGTGGTTAACGCGCAACTACAGACAGACAAGTCCTTTTATTTCTTGTTTTTTTAAATATATTTCATTCTGTGATGAGCGACATTCACCGCTTCTTTTTTTAATTCGCCACAGTGCAGCTTCAGTTCAGTTTGCTCCTCCTCGTGCCGCCCCACAAGTCCTGTGTGGCCTTCTCTAGCCTGGAAGTCTTCGGAAGAGAGACTTGGATTGTTGAATGTCTTCGAATGTTCGACGCTGAGAAGTGCCGCCGGCTTCCTCTACGCTTGGATTGTCTCGTTCCCAGGCGCCCCGCATGAACCCCAAAGCCTCGTCTGTCGAGGGGGCGTCTGTTGACGGCTAGGAGGGTTTCTCCGGTTCTCCGTAAAAACACATTTGCATTTCTTAGCGGCAACCCATGAAGACACGATGTGAGCTTTTTTTCATTTTACCCTTCTCTATTCCATCGATGAGAGTGAGATGATTTCGGGGTCTCCGCTCTTTTCCCTTCATAAACCCTTGAAGCCAAGAACCCTGGGAGGCGGGTAGACAGGAAGAGCTGCCTGCATGTGCAGGGTTCGTGGCTATCCGTTTTTTCGTTTGCGCTCTCTGACGTTGCAGGCCGAAGGCGGAGCCAAGGCGCCGCAGAGGCGTGCAGCGCCACAACCCTCTGTATGAGGATGTCCTCGATGCGCAGGGCGTTCCTCTTCCTGGAGGGGATTTGGGGGCACACCGCAACAGGAAGGTGAAGGAGGCTGTCGAAGACAGAGAACTCGTGGAGGCCACTGGCTCAGGGGCAGATGGCGAGGCGTTGCTGCCGTCCAAGCTCGGGCAGAGGCTGCTGAAGCTAGTGGAGGAACAGCAAGAAGAGTGAGTTGCTTAGAGTGCTGGCCTGCCCTGTGGAGCCTGTAACGACTCGCTGCATTTGTGTGTGTGCTAGTTTCGCTCTTTCGTAGTGCATGCGTTTGCTCGTGTGTTTGTATCTGCTGTTATTAGTGAGGGGCTCGCTGAGGTCGCCGTGGCGGATGTTTCTGATGGAGATGAGGTGGTGGACGAGCACGGATATGTCGTTTTAAGCTGCGAAGAGGAAGAGGAAGACGCTGCTTTCCTTCGCCAGCGTGCAGGAGACGTGTCCGCGACAACACTCAATCTGGCGGACATCGTAATGCAGCAGCTTGCAAGGCACGCGGAAGAGAAGCACGAGGAGCAGGAAACGAATCTGTCGCCGAAGGTGGTCCAGGTGTACACGGCAATGGCTGCGTTCTTGGCGCGCTACAGGAGCGGCAAATTGCCCAAGGCGTTTAAAGTGATTCCGCGTCTGCATGCGTGGGAGGAAGTGCTGGTGTTGACGAACCCTCCTCTGTGGTCTAAGCAAGCCACGAGAGAGGCCACGAGGGTCATGTGCAGCAATTTGAAGGAACCGATGGCTCAGCGCTACCTCCACACGGTGCTGCTTCCCGCGGTGCGAGATGACATAGCACAGAACAAAAAGCTAAACTACCACCTGTACGTGGCACTGAAAAAGGCTCTATTCAAGCCAGGCGCCTTCTTCAAGGGAATTTATCTTCCGCTTGCTCTCGACGTACGTTTTTCTGTTTCGGTGCAGTCGCGGGTGGTGGGTCTCGGGATGAGTGCATGAGTGCTGCGTGTCTTCCGGGTGGATTCCCGACGCCTTCTTTATTTCCTGGCTTGTCTTCTTTTCAGGGCTGTACGATTCGGGAAGCACTTATCGTTGGAAGTGTTGTGGCCAAGGTTTCGATTCCAGTTCTGCATGGTGCGGCTGCCATCTTCCGCCTAGCTGCAGTGACACCGGAGCAGTGGATTCCGTCTGTCAGCCACATGATGAGGGTTTTGCTGGATAAGAAGTATTCCCTGCCGATTCAGGTGCGTTTCACATGAACTTCCGTTTGTTTTCGTTCATTCGCAAGACACACTCGGTCTCCACCAGATAACTTTCCGTCTGTTGAGGCCTTTTCCGTCCTTGCTAGAGCATAGCCAGCGTCTATCTGCGGCCGTGGTGGCGGCGCATCGCACGGTTGCTTATTCCCGCTGCAACATTTTGCATTCTGTTAATTGCATCTTTTCGTTTTTTTTACTTGTGGCGCGTCAGGCAGTGGATGCATGCGTTCGCCATTTCCACCGGTTCGTTCCTCGCCCAGTGAAGGTTACTGTGGCCTGGCACAGGTGCCTTTTGACTCTGGTTCAACGCTACAAAGGTGGGACGGCTTTCCTTTTTCCTCGTGGGGCTACGGAGGTGGCTTGTCTGCTCGGTTCTCTCGGTTTGCGTGTCTCTTCTCCGTCTCCTCTTATCGCTGCTCTGTCTGCGCGTTTGCTTGTGCCTCTGCAGTTAGCCTTTCGGCGTCGCACAGGGCTATGTTGAAGGAGGTGTTGAAGTGTTGTTTCCACGATAAAGTTGGCCCTGAAATTCGCAGGGAGCTGGCAGCTCAGCAACCTGCCCTCCTCCTCGAGCAGCAGCAGCGTGCACTGCTCGCGCTGGCCCAGACACAGCGAGATGCTGTTGGGCCGATTCAGGTCGACTGATCTTTTTTGTTTTCCGCTGTGGGAACCGTCGACCTTTCGAATGGGTCTGTCGCTCGCTCTTGGGTTTCCGTCTATCGTCTGCTGTGGCTGTAGTTGGCTACCGTTAGTAGATGTGTTCAGTTGTGTTATTAGCGCCGCTGCAGCTGTTTTGCTTGCCGGGAGTGTGCTGTTGCTAGTTGCCGCTCGTATCTTTCTTTAGTGTTGGTTTTTCTGGGTATGGCTGCCTGGCCGGTGGTCCTTGCGGCTGGCCAGGGTTTAGGGTGTTTGCTGAGGTGTACGTCCACCTCACGTGCTGCTTCAGGATGATTGACAGTCTCTGACAGGCGGAAGGGATTTCTGTCGAGTTTCGTTGTCGCCCCAGTCTGAGGATGTCGGCGCTCCCTTTTCAGAAGTGTATTTTTGTGGTTTGGATGGATGGTCTCCTTTTTCTCGTTAGTTTTCGGTAGATTTGATTTGCAAGGTACTCAGTCCGTGTGTTGTTTCTTGTTCGCACGTGGACCCTTTCACCTTGCGAGACAGATGGGCGGAAGGATTCGCGGCGAGGGGTGCTGGCCACGGGCTTCATCTGGCCCATCGTCGATGTCTTCTGCGAGAGTTCATTCCTGTTGGGCGTTACTGCGAGTAGCTCTTTGCTGGTGTGCATGTGCTGTTTCTTGGCTTCGGGTTTGCTTTGTTTCTGAGGCTGAGGGGATGAGCAACTAACGCTTGGCTTCCGACTCCTCGGTGTGGAGATCGTTTCATCCAGTTATCCCTGTCTGACGGCCTTTTTCGCCGTTTTGCATGCGTTCTCGGGTGTATGTACCCTTTGTGGGTTGTTGTTCGTTTCGCTTCAGCAGATCATCAACGCATCCTTTGCTTTTCTCTTTGGCTGCGCTAAACTAGCTGCTGATATTTCGACGCTGAGGCGCTGCTATCCCTTCGGCAAGGGGCTCCTGGCACTTTGTCCGCGTGCATCCGGCGCGACAGACTTTTTTCGGTTTCCACTGGGCCTGCTTTTGTGTTGCATCCGCGTTTTAATCGCTAGGCTGTCTGCTGTTGCTTGTCTTCGTTGTTTGCTTTGTGGGGCATCTCGCTGATGGATTCCGAGTCGTTCCTGACGCAGAGTGAGGATCGTTTATCATCACCATCTTTCGACTGATATCGGGGATGCAGCTTCTCAGTGAGAGGGGTTTTGCTGGGCGTTCCTTCGCAGCCGACGTACTGCTGTGCAATGGGGCAAGTCCTTGGCTTGTTGTCTGCTGCATGGAATTTCTCTGGCTGCTAGATGATTTCTTTCTCTGAGTCTCCATCTCGCTATTCGCAGTTTGCTTGCCGCGTGCGAACTTCCGAACGCACGGTGGGGCGCACTTCTTATTTCGAGGGTTTGGGGCTGCATGTCGGTTGGATGATTTTTTCGTGACAAGCATATATCGGATTGCCGGTGAAGTTACCTCATGGGACTGATGACTGCAGCTTTCAGTCCGCAGATTCGCTTTTTGTTTTCGGGGGTTTAGTGGTGCTCGTTTTTGCTGGCTTTTCGTGATGATATGTTGGCCGGTAGCCAGTTCTGCTTCTGCAGCTACTTCGCGTTGATGAGAGTCGGTCAATTTTGTTTTCTGAACGTTTCGGGTTTCCCGGTCATCTTTTTGTGTGCCTTTGGGTGTATCTAGACCTGCGTGGTTCTGTCGGATTTTCTTGCCCATGTTTCAGGTTTCTGTGATGATCCATTCGCTCATGGGAATCTCGCTGATTTCCGTGATGAGCTATCTGCGAATGCATCCCTTATCGCACTGAAGAAGCTTCTGCGATGTTTTTTTACGTTTTCTTTTGGCATGTCCGATGATGAGTCTTTAATCCATGTCCCATGAGCGTGTTCATGATTGCAACTATTGCTAAAGCGGAGGATCGCCATTCTTTCGGTTTGTTGTTCTGCGGTGTATGGACAGCAGGGTATCTGCGTGACCTGATAGAGCTGCGAGTACAGCTCGACTGGCGAGTTGCGTTAAAACAACTGCTAAAAGCCATATGGGTTTTATTTTCACAAATGCACTCAACTCGTCTGTTATCGTTGAGCTTTGCTTCAGGGTTGCCTCACACTTTTCCTGTCAGTCCGCAGGCTAACGAACATGTTCCTCTTCTTGCCGTTTGGCGTGATGAAAATTTTTGTTCCTCTCTCTGAGAAGCAGCGTGAGGATTTACTGTCGCATCTCCTGAAGTCAGTCGGCGTCTGTTGCGTTTATTTCCTGTCTGCTGTTCGGCGCGTTTGCCGCTCGTTTATGTTCTCTAGCCGGGTGTTGGGATGACGATTTGTTGTTCCTCTCTCTGACGAGAGCCGTGAGGGTTTACTGTCGCATATCCTGAGATTAAAGGCCCTCGGTATTTCTCCTGTTTGCATCGGCGCAGTCGGGTTTTCTGTTTTCTCGTCCGATGCGACGTTTGTTAGCTTTCTTGTTGGTGCAGATGGGACCGTCTGTCGCCAGCACGGGCAAGTGAGCTTGTCCTGTTTCCTGGTGACACGTGGGCTGCCCCTTACTTACGCGAGGGAATTGAATCGTAGGGCCCTACGTTGCGCCCATTTGCGGGGTGGCCACTCGGCGGCTCGCTTTCTCGTTGTTGTTAGGGTTTCCACTTTGCTTGTGCTCAGAAGGGAACTGAGGCGTTGGCGCAGCAGGTGTACAGACGCCTCGAAACAACGCAAGGTTTCCATGTTGGATTGGGTGCTGGCTGTTCCACGCTGCTGGTGTCGTGCTTTGGCCTGTCGGGTCTCGTTATATGTGTTTCTTTTTGTAGACGTCTCCGCTGTTTGTTTCTCGTTGTTTCCCTTGTTTGGGTTTTGGGGAAGGGCTTTTCCTCGCCCACGCTGGCCTCCAGGGTTTCGGTGGCATGGAGGGCGGTTTCTTCGCTGGCGCTTCGTTGCGGTTTTTGGGGTTCTTATTGAAGATGTTGGGCTGGAAGAAGTTGGCCAGCCGCTGGCGTGCACTTGTGGGCGCACTTCCCGGTGGGGTGGGGGACTCGGCTTCTTGGACCTTCGCCGCTTCGTCGTCTATTTTCTTTTTCCCCTCCTCGTAGTCCTTCAGGAGTTGTTTGTATTCCAGGTCGAGGATTCCGCACTCTGTGCTGCGCAGCGCCAAAGAGAAAAGTGGCAGGCAATGGGAATAGGCTAGCGGTATGCGTCGCCAGCTAGCAGGTGAAGCAAAGTGCCCCGTTCTCTTCCTGCGCAACGAGTGTGGGTCGGCGCTTCTCCCGCTAGTGCAACTGGAGACTCTTCGAGTGCCCTCCAGTGTGGCGTTAGTTCGTGTGTAATTGCAATAGTGGGGGTTGAAGGTCGTATTGCGTTCTTTACTGCAGCGTACGTTAGTGCCTCCAGTTGCGCCTGAGCGTCTGCAGTCGCTCCTTGCATGTTGGCTAGGTGGACGGCAGCCTAATAGCAGAAGCAAAGGCGAATCATTGGAGGCGAATTTTGTTCGAGTTTTTTCGTTAGAGTGCATTAGTAAATCGTCAGCTTACGAGAGCAGTGAGATCCGCTATAGTGGATAAGGGGTCGTCTTCGTTCACTGCCAGGCTGGCTTCCGACGTTGGAGATGCCATTTGTACTGGCAGTCAGCAGCGTTCGCTCTGGGGTGGGTGCAAAACACACAGCTGTCTGTACACCGTGCAGACGCATGGGTAGTGCATAGAAGCGGTTGCCGGAGGGCTTTATTTCTGTTAGCACTGAGTTGCAACGCAGGCCCCACAAATTCGAAATCTTTTGGTGAGGACGTCCTATTGCATCTGTGGGGCATAGGGAATTATGAAGCAACCGCCGGTATTTTCCCTTGAGTAATGTTTGGTTCGAGGGAGGCGTTCATAGCATTTGGCATGAGGATCTGTGCCATTAGACAGGGAAAGGGTTCTCGCTGTGTGCATACGGCCTGTCGAGAGAAAAATGTTCTAGAGGTGCATGTGAGATTTTTCTTGTATTGCATTGGCTGTTGTTAGAGGACAAATCTTGTTTTTATTATTGAGTAGAGCGACTCATCTAACGAAGTTCAGGCGGGCATACACTGCAGCATATCCGCTGCTTATCGACAAACTACCCGCTGAATGCAGATGAACACGAATTCGGTTTCTTTTATAATGAAGAGTCTCGAGATCAATTAGTTATTTCGGGGTGCTTTCTGCCGCATGGCTGGCACGCTGCATGAGGCAAGTGGAAAATTTTGGCTGGTTACACCTGGGTAAAGAAAGGTGTTGATCTGTGCATATGAGGAAGATCTCTTACTGTATTTTCTCTTTTTAACTGGGAATTGTAAAAGGGTGAGGGAATAAAAAGAAAATGATGGTGGCTGCCGGCTGCGAGGCTGGTGAACAGCAGCGGCTTCCTCTTGCGGACTGTCGATTGTCGCATGACATGCACGTAGTTTTATTTTTCCTTTCCTTTTCTTTCTTCGTGAGGGACTTTTAGCTTTCGTTGTCGTCTTGGCTTGAATACCTTTTTATTCAGGTTCTTTGTGTTGTTGACTTGTTTGTATCTACCCTGACAGTGCTAGCCTGCCTTAGGTCGATAGAGAAACGCTTGCTGCAGGCCCCTTGCTTTTTCCTGTTTGATTCATTGAATACACCCGTTTTCGGGGCAGTGACTACACCAATGATCCTCGCGGCTTTCTAGTCTCCTCCTTCCCTGCTGCTTCCCTAAACCACAAACCCTAGCAGAGCTTCCTAAACCACAACAAGCCCTAAAAAAGAAGATGGCATGGACGCTGCGTGTTTCATTTGTCTTCTGCCTGGTGCTCTTTGGCTCTTTCTTTCTGGGTGGGCTTCCCTTGGCCCCTTTTTGTTTTACAACGTTTCCTAGGCTGCGACCTGCGGGTTTTGCAGAGCACGCATTATAAAATCATTGCCATTAGTTATTGCCCGCATCTCTTCATTTCGGTTTTGGGTTTGTTGTCTTATTTACGTGTTTCAGCACTAGGAGAAGCTTCTCGTGTTAAAGAAGACATTCTTATGAATGGAAGCAGCGAGCCGCCACTTCCAGCAAGCTCCAATCCGCTGGTAGCTCAGGTCCATATGGCCGTTGCTGGCAACATGGCGTCTCCCTCTGAGCAATCAATGAATCAAAGCACTTCGAACGTTTCTGAAAATACAACTGCGAACAACGAAAAGCCAAAGGAATCTGATGCACAAGGCTTTTCCACTCTGCAGGCAAGCTCAACATACACTGCAGAGGGGGCCCTGCGTGTGAGACAGCCGCAGCAATCGTTATTTTTAGTTAGTGGTAAACACACCAGCCAAACGTGTTTTGGTGTTTGCTGCTGTACAGACATCTGCGAACTCCGGAGAATGCTCCTGTGTGTTCTGGGTGAGACAGATATTCCCATAATTGAGAACTTCGTGTACTTTGACGGTAGCCAGCAAAACCCCTTCTCTTTGCTGTCTGCTCGTGTTTGGCAGGCTCTTCGTAAACTTTAAAACGTTCAATCTGAATGGCTTCTTGATCGAGAAAAGATGCTTTTTGTATTTTTATAATTAAATGGGTTTTTTGTTATCCCTTTTCTAGAGTTTCTTTTCTTGTTTGGCGTGCAGGGCAAGTGCATGGAGAAGGGAGCTTGCCTCTGGACTGCGGCGTCTTTGGTGATTGGGGTGATTATCTTCTTGTGTCTCATGGCCTGGGCTCTTCAGTGGGTGGTGGCCATTCCCGCAGAGTACGTACACCCCAATAGGAGCTTGTCTGTCTTTTCTCTGTACCCAAGTGGAACGCTAACACTTGTCTGCAAATGATTAGAGCTAGTGCAGCAGCCGACGGCGACCTGCTGTTATTAAGGGAGGGAGACGCAGACAAGCAACTGAAGACAGACACACAAGCAACCAGAGTTGTGTAAATGCCTCTGAAGGAAGCTCGCACGTCAGTGAGAAGCAGGGCGTCTCTTTTCTTTTGTATGCTGTTTTCTCAGATGGATTCTCGCGAAGAGACGATTCGAGAAATCTGCCAAAGGCACTTTTGCCGGTTCTCCTCCTTCAGATTCCACTCCCCTTCTGGGGAGTTAAAAAAGTCTCTGCGGTGGCTACTTACTAATGAAGCCGTGCGCATTTTCGTGGTTCCAAAGCTGCCTACGAAATTGCGTTTAGGGCGAGGTGTCTGTACACTAGCAGTGGACTGAACTCTGTAGTCGCGGCCAATGGCAGCCATTACCAATTTTTAGCGAGTGGATCGGAGCAGATATAAAAGAGCGAAAACGGCCGCAGCGTCTTTTTGTGCTTTTCTGGTTTTTCCCCTTGAAGCGTACGAGAAGAAATCTCATGAGTTTTCGCAAAATTGAGCAAGACAGGTTCTTTTCAACTTATCAGCTGGGAAAACGTTTAATGTCATCCTTTCCTTATTCTACCACCGCATAGAGGGCTGGTGCCGCCAGTTGTACGTACAGCCGAGGGAGGGGCTGCTGGATTGAGAGGGCGGCTTCAATTTCAGAATGCCAAACATGAGAATAGCTGGAGGGTTTGCTTCATCTTGCGATGCTTCAGGCAGCTCCCGACGCACCAGGAGTCGCTCGAAGGGAGCAGCCAGTGCTTTTCTTTTCTGTTTGTTACTGGAGGGGTGCGAGCGTTCAACTTGTGCAAGGACTCGCTGCAAACCTGCTGCCCTATCGTCATCATCAAGTGGCAGCTTCTAGTTCAGTGTCCTCTCTCTACTTATGGCCTGGGGTCGCGGTTTTGTTAATAGTGAGCCCGCATGAGGCCCTGCTAGCCGTTCCACTGCCCTGCCTGTTCGTTGTTACTCAATCTGGGGTGTCTGTACACGACAATGGCATACGCATTTTCTTCAGTTTGGCGGCCTGGCGCCTCGCCCTTTGTGGCTTCGCAATCGGATGCATTTATCATGGCCAAATTGCACACACCATGTTTCTTGGTGTGATGAGACAGAAGGTGCTGTGCGGAAGCGGCGAAGTGACAGCAGACAAAAATTCTTGATTTGCTGTCGCTCGGATGATAAAAACATAAAGGCACTGAAACTGGCCTTTGGTTTATTGTGAATGAAGTAGCCAGTCAATGATGACACCTTTCGTTGATTTGCAGCTTTTGCTGCCTCAGGTCACAAACACGAAACTCTCGCACTCCATGTGCGCTTGTTGTACGCTGTACGTACATCTGAAGTTCGGCACTGCTAGCCACGTATAATGAGCGGTGAATCCACCATCAAAACCACTCCATAGCGGCAAGATATTACAAAGTGCAGTGGTACAAACCTTGTTAAGTTTCTTATTAGCCATGAAATTC
>JRZD01009984.1:20981-37307 GCA_000826945.1 Eimeria nieschulzi
ACACGACCCACTAAACGTCAGCCAACGCCATCTATAGATCCTGAGATGCCTGCACGAGGAAGGCTGCATCTTTTTCTGGAACTTTCGGCTCTCCTCCGCAGAACTCGCGGTCTATACCTGAATCTCCCATTTCGATTTTGAAGGTTCCCTTGTCTCCCCAATATTCATTCCAGCTGTTCACAGCTAGCCAGTAATCCTTCCCGTCTTCATTTCCGAAGCCAATCACCTTGATGGCGTGGCCGCCCATGGCACCGCCAGAAACGTGATGATAAATTCCGCTCTTGTACAGGAGGAAATCTTCAAAGACCAAAAAGGCGCCGGTGAGGGTCCCGTTCTCTCGAATCTCCCTTTTAATATCTTCGCGCCCTTCCACTCTGTAAGTGGTCATGGCAAAGTGGAGATCTTCAGCAAAAGGGTGAACGTTTTGGGTGTATTTGCTTTCTTCGCAGTCGCTTCTGCACTTGGGGGCCTTGGAGATGGGCCCGTCGCACGGGGGATAGGGGCCGTCGCTGTGATGCTGGCAGGAGGGAATTTCATAGGGCCAGCAGCTCTTGCCTGTGTGCAGTTCGCTGCTGTCTCCTCCGGTCACCACACCTTGGTTGGAAAACCACCGCCAAGCCATGCCAGGATGGCCGCCGTTGCAGCCGAAGGAGAGACACTGCAGGAGATCGCAGCAAGATGTTGTGTGCTGAGGAGACAGAAGTTCTCTTTTCTTGCCTCCTGTCTTAATACAGAACCGGTCGTTAAGGGCCTCAGTGCTGGCAAAGGCCCAGCAAGCCCCACAGTTTCCCTGATCACGCACGTGGCCGATCACACTGCTGCAGAAGGAAAATGCCTCTCTGGCATCGAAGTTTTTATCTTCATCTGTTGCGGGTTTAGCAGCTGGTGCAAACACTTTCAGGGGCAGCGGCTCTCCCAAAGGCACCGAGGGCTTGTCAGGGTCTGTGTAAAACGATAGGTAGGTCCCCATGAGCCGCTTGGCGTCCTTCATGCTTTCGTACTTAAACCGAGGAGAAACCTCTGCTTCCCACGAAACAGCTTGTTCAGGGTTCAGACCCTGCTCCGCTGCTTCGGCTTTCACGCGCTGCATCTTGCTCTGCAAATAGTGAAGTGCCCCGGCGCTCACAGCCGGTCTGCTTCCCCAAAACTCGCCTTCTGCGAGGGCCTTTAACGCCACGGCTTGCACTGGGGTGTCTCTACGGCTGTCTTTCGCCGCGTGTTTCACGACATCCCTCACGTGGCGTTGAAAATGGCCCCGCCATAACTTCATTGCCTCCTCATCTTCTAGCAAAAAAGGCAGCAGTTCGGGACCCTCTGTCGGCTCGCCCTTTAGGTACCGGCGGCAGCTGCCATGTGGGAATGCGCCGTGGGCCTCGCAGTTCTTCAGGGGCCCCTCCGGATGTGTAAAATCAGCCTTAGCCTCCTGCAAAATCTCGTCAAAGATCGCGTCGATGGTGCCGCTCTGAAGCAGCGGCGTGTCCACTAGGGTGCTGGGGGTTTCTGCTGCAGCGAGATGCTGGAGGCTGGAGGCAAGGAGCGTCAATGAAACTGCTGAGAGTTTTATCATTTTGAATGGGTTCCAGGGAGAGACACAACACACAACAGTTTTGTTTCTAAAGGGGTCAAATTTTTTTTGAACAAGGATTCCAATTGGTTTGTTAATGCACAAGTGCTGACGGGTGACAACACAACGCCCCACGCAGCACTCGAGGTGTCTTGCGAGCGGACGAATACGCTGCTGTCAGTGAGGAAGTATTTGAATTAATAAAATAAATATGCTAAATAAATAAAGCTGGAAATGAAAGATTTGGAATAAATAAGAAATGATGGAGGATTTAGGGTGGAATCCGCATGTCGATCGAGTGGGTGGACATACACTACTACTTGAGTTTCTGCACAGAAGGGGGTGCGGAAGAACTTCCATCAAAAACCCAACCAGCTTCACTGACAAACTCTAATTCATGTAATGCAGAATCTGTGATCATAATGATATTAATATTGTAGAAACAAACCACAAATTCTAGTAGCGCCAAACAACAACAACTAGCAGGCTGCATACATGACACCACCAGGCCGGAGGGTGGGGAGCAATGCTGCTAGTACGTGTCAAAACAAAATGACAAAACTATTCTTTTAATTACCACTGGGACAAGAAACTTAATGTATGGCTCTGTGAATTCACGGAGGTGTAACTGCACAGCAATATCAAAGAAATGTGTAAATTCTGTATGCCGCTCGTCCGCTCGAGCTAGAAACAGCTTGTTGGACGCTCGAGGGGAGGGTCAGAGGAACGTCTAACAAAATTTCCCCTTATTTCCTTTACAGCTAACAATTGCTGTTTTAATTTTTTATTCTCAGCGCCTTGTTGGTCAAGCTCCTGTCCCTAAGGAGCGGTTATTGAAAGGTCTGAGGCTGCTATTGTTGGGTGTTGGAGGGAAAGCTAGAGGAACTTTATGTATGTCAGCCTCTTGTTCCCCCTAGGATAACAAATTTTTTTTAAAATTTTAATTGTCGTGTTGGTCCAATTGCTGTTTATGATCAGCAGCCATCGAGGCCCGTTGGAATCGAGGCAGCTGAAGCTATTTTGAATGTAGCTTTTGTGCTGACTTCAGGACGTGCGTTTGTTGCGGATTTACGTAGCGGTATTTGGGTGGTTGGATGCTTGCGAATATTCTTTGTGGCATTGCGGGTTGAAGAGGAAATGTCTCGTGGCAGCATCTGTTTTGGGATGGTTTGGGTTTTGATGGGTTTGTCTTAGCTATTTTATCTTTATAGTTTAGTGTGGCCTTTCCTAATCCACTCCTGGATTCGCCTCACCAGATTTCTGCTGTTAAATAAAACTCTTCGGTTGATTTCTTCTCACAGAAACATCTTATTCCCTTATTAGTCTCCTCGCCTGAGATAGAGACCTGTGTGCAGCTACTTTAGCAGCTCCCCTCTCTACACACAATTTTGTGTGTCTCGATCTCTCTACCCCCTCATTAGAGGCCAACCCACATGTAAATCGTCCAAAGGCGGCCTGCTATACTCCCTACTTAATTGTATTTTATTCTGTTTCAGCAAGAAACAAAAATGAGACAAAGCCTTCATTTTTGAAGGCCTGGCCGTTCCGAGGCTCCCCAGCAAACTTCCCGAAAAATTGCCTTTTGCCTGCCAGGGCTGTGGGGGCCACAGTACGGCGTGCTGGGGAGCACAAGACAAATGGCGAAGCCCAAGGAGATCTCACTGAGTCCCAGGGCCTCATCACGAATGGGCAGACGTTCATCAACTCTCTGAGGAAACAACGGGAATTTGCAGAGGAGGCGTCCACCAATTGTGAGGATGAGACAAAAGGAGTGGACGGGTTCAATTTCCAGTGAATGTTAACGATAGGCTAGCCGTCGCTGCTGAGTGGGACCGGGAGTCAGTCAAGCAAACCAACAAAACCCTCAAGTGCGAAATAGAACAGGGCAACCGGTAAATGAACAAAATGCTCTATAAATGGTTTTTAAACGCTTGAAGACATCGGCAGGGAATAACTTGAAAAAGTTCCATGAGCAAGTCGTTCAAAAAACAAACAACAGAGAACATTTCGAGGCAGGACTCCGAAGAAAGAGTTATTTTCGATGCATACACCTCAAAGTGGCACGCCAATCTGCTCACTAGAAAAATCTTCAATTTTTTGATGAAGAAAGAAATGGGAGGTGCAAAAGGGGAGGCAGTGCCTCTAAACGCCACAGACAAACCATTCGCGGCTAGGCGGTTTCAAGTTGCAGTGGCGGTACTCGTAGCATAACTTTGATTAGTCTGAAAGCTTTGTTTCATTGAAAACGTCGCATAAGTGGCAAAGTGCGGCTTTTATTCGGTCTGATCCTCCATGTCAAGAGCAAACGATTCGCACGCCCGTGGCTACGCAGAGAGGATGCTAGGAGATGGAGGAACATTTCTGTTTTAAGGCTTTTTAATTGCTATGTAGAGATTAAATAAAACTCTTTGTTGGATATGATAATCAGAAATTGCTTTCGATTTTTGGTGTTGTTCAGCAATTGAAGCAAAAGTCACACGCCCTGCCTTCCATATGAGGTGGCTCTGCGTTTCAAAACCTTAAACCCCAAAGCCGCCTTCTTTGCGGCGTAGGGAGTTACAGTTTTAGGAATACGAGTTTTGGAATTTTCCATGGCTTACATCTCATGGTAACTTGAAAAGAGCTGTTGTGTTGCGATATATCCTGCACAAATAACATTCCCAACTCGCACGCCCTACACTCTTTCTAAACCTAAACCCTGACTATTCACTTTGCTCGTGGCATATTGGAAATGTTTGGTTTAAAGTTTACTCGTCAAAGAAATCTTTCGCCGACATTCCTGGGGCCACCAGTCGGTGGACGATCTCGCCGACAGCCCTTTTCATCAACATCACAAACCCTAAACCCTAAACTCTAAACCCCACATAACCCCAAACTGTGCTGCGCTGCGGGAGTTTTAAATGCGCAATTATCTACTAATTCTAATTGTAAACCCGAACGCATCTTACCGGATGTTGCACGGTTCGTTGCGGTTTTTAACTTGGCAGTCTGACTTCCACTTCTCTGGCTTGACGGTTTCAAGATGAATTTTCTGACCAAAAACAAACCCCCCAAATCCTAAACCCTCATAAACCATTAGAATGAAAAAGGGCGTCTGATTCCGAAAACGCGACTTTTAAAACCCTAAACCCTTCGCTTGCCTGCAGATCGCTGAGAAATGAAAATCCGGCGTGCGTCGGCCGCAGGCCGCACCATGGAGCGTCTGCGCAATTCAACCATCAAAAACAAAACTTTAAAATGCCAGTTTTCGGAGGAGTGACCATGCAAACAAATTTGAAATTTAAAAGGGTTTAGGGTTTGGCTTGCCGGTCTCTAAGAGGATGCGGGACAGCGGCAGCTGCTTCACAACGCTCAGGTTTTCTTCCGTTTTGAGAGAACAGCCGTTAATCCCTACGCTAGCCACAAATCCTAAGCCCTAAACCTTAAACCTTAAACCCTAGCCGTAAACCAACTGTCTGCATGCGAATTCAGAGAGCAGATTAAGAGGGTATATGTCTTAGGGTGCAGATGGGCTTGAGGCTTCGCACCGATGAATAAACCTGCATCTAACAGCTGCTTGGCCTCCTCGGCGGTTCCCGTAAAGGAATGAGCGACGCCCCCATTGGACTTCCACAGGTTTTCCCTCCTCTTTAAAATTTCTGCACACAACAGGCAATTTGGAGTTGAGGGCTTTTAGTTTTATTGAAGTTTCGGGCTTAAGAATTTCTCGAGGTGAAAGCTTTTCATGCTACGCCTTAGGCTGGGCTGTCTGAGAATTTGGGCTGGAGATTTGCCTGGTGGATTGAAGGTCTGTTGGCGCTTGCGGTGTTGGGATTGCTAGGGTTTAATGGTACCGAGGAAGTCTTGTGCTGCGTTTCTCATGTGTAGAAAGAGAGGCAGGCCGCTGGTATAGCCCAAGGCCAGCTGCAACTCGAAGCACCTGACCCAACACAAAAACACCCCACAAAGCCAACCCTAAACCCTAAACCCTTGAAACTCCCTAGGCTTCTGAACGTTACACTTTAAACCCTGCTGTAGCCTTATTCCATACGCCCATGGCTTTCGAGCTTAGGGCTTGCTGCCTAGGGTTTACGGCTTGGGCTGCCGTCTGACGGGGTGTCAATAGTTTAAAATTTAGGGCTTAGGGTTTATCGTACTGCTTTTGAGTAGCCATATCACAGAAGTGCAAGCGGTCATAATCAAGCCCGATTTCCCCAACAGCAACAACGCGCTGCTGCTGCTGCTGCTGCTGCAGTAGCTGCTGAAGCTCAAACATACGCTGCACGTACACGTCAGGATAATGGGCGACCCGAATGCCCGCGTCCTCGACTTTTTCTATAAAATCCTCAAGCCTGCTGTTGCTCCTGCTGCTATTGCTGCTGCTGCTATTGCTTCTGCTGCTGCTGCCAACGGCAAATTCGTTGCAGCGCGTTGGGTGTATCCCAACAGTCATGAAGAGGCGCCTGCACTCGGGGTCTGCGGAAAACCCTCAAGGCAAAGCCCCAAGCCCCAGGTGACCTTTGGAAAATCCAAAAATTTCAGGGTTTAAAAATTATTAAGTTCAGGTATTGCTGCACTCAAGGTGGGCCCGTCTATTAGGGTTTAGGGTTTAGTGCGTGTCTCATGGTTTGGTTTTGGCTCTGTTAGGGTTTAGAGCCTGTTAGGGTTTAGGGGCAAGGGTTTGTATTACCATAAGTCTCTGCGAGTTTCAGGTTTGTGTGGAAGTCCTCGAAGGAGCCGGTTGTCAAAATGATTTTCTTGACTCCGGCAGCCTCGGCCCGCCCCAAAACCCTACCCACAGGCCTAAACCTTAAACCCTAAACCCTAAACCCTAAACTCTACAGACCCTCGGTGCACTCCCTGCGTCAATGCAGCCTAGATATAGCTATTCTTCCTAGGTTGGCGTTTGATGGTTTTGTTTGGGGTTTAGGGTTTACTCTGAGATATCTTCTGGATGTTTTTGCTTGTCAAAATACTTCCCGGTGTAGACTGGGTCGCAGAGATTCGCCCCAATGTCAATGAAGCGGGGCGCCTCCATTGTTTCTGCTCCTTGTGCTGCTTCTCTTGCTGCTCCTGCTGCTGCTGCTGCTGCTGCTCCTGCTGCTGCTGCTGGGGTATGCGGTGTTGGTGGCTGACTACCAACTGCGTCGTTGTGAGCACACCTCAGCGCGGTGTTGTTCTTGTTGCTGCTGCTGCTGCCGGGTTTGCTGCTGCTGTTTTTCCAACCTCCTCGGGGTATCTTTAGAAGCCGTTTTAAGGGATTTCTGCTGCTGCCCTTGCGGCTGCGGCGATTCTTTGTGTCTTCTGGGAGGGTTATGTCGAAGCAGCACTTGGCCCGAAGCTGCAGAGACACCTGATTCTGTCGAAATTGGGTCAATCCACGTGTATAGACCCCTGAGAGGGGTCCCCACAGAGGCGACTTCGAGAGAAAGGAAAATGGTAAGGAGGGGCTGCCTGCTGCCACTGCTGCTTCGCTTGCAGCACTAGCGGACGGAAAGGGATTAACGCTCGCTGCTGCAATAAAACGCCACTTGTGTTCTGCTGCTGTTGCTGTTGCTGCTGCTGCTGCTGTTGATGAAGAGGTGGAAACGCGTGCTGCTTGAACGCGGAGGCTGCAGCAGCCGTAGCAGCAGCAGAAAAAAACAGACAGGAACTGCAAAAACACCCCAGTTGTTGCTTTGCTGTAGGACAAAACAGGCAATCCCATTCTTTTGATGCTGCTGCCGCCGCTTGTCTTGCAGCTGAGCCCTATTTTAGGTGTACGGATGATAACAGCAGTTGATACACCCGGGGGCCCTCCTGTTTGTCTAAAGAAAGCACATGAGCTACTTTATTTACATTTTTGAAGTTCTAAACCTTAAACTAAACTCTGTGCTTCAAGGGGGCTAATGCAGCAGGATAAGGTTCCACAAGGGGCCCCCTTAAAGAGGGACCCCTGTGGGATGCAGCACTAGAAAACTTTTAGTATTTTAACAGTTTTTGCGTACAAATCAGAGTAGGAAATAAATATAAACAATTACTTTTTTTGTATTGGCAATTAAAAACTTTAAAAGCTAATGGTTTGCTTTGAATATCCTTTTGGTTTCCTCATCAAGTACTAAAACCAGCGCAAGTTGAAAAAGTTCTGACAATTGTCGAAAGCTTCATCGTTTAAGAGAAAATTTGTACATTTTAAAGTTGTGGAGTCCAGGTGGTAAACTTTTATTATTGATCTAAATGCGGTGTACATACGTTTCCTCGTTTCTCTTGGTGAGGAAGATGAATGGGCTGAGCTGGATGTTGACAAAGGGAAGCTCGTGGTTTTGAATGGCATTGTGTGAGATTCCCATGAGACTCTTACGTGATTTTTTTAATGACATTTGCACTTAATAAAAACTCTTCACGGCCCATACGGTGTACATACACTGCTGGACGAACCCTCTTTTGGTCGCGTTTCCTACCGTAGTCGCACGAGTTCTGGTGTTGCCTCTGAGAGTCACAACTTTCTTAGTTGCTCTTTAAATGTGCTGACTTGCCAAATTGTCTCTTTCAGCCCAAGTAGGAGAAGTCGCTGCGCCCTAACGAGGCCACCATCTGCTAGGGCCTTATAAAGGCCCCCATCTGCAAGGGCCTTCCTTATAAAGGCTCCCATCTGCTAAGGCCTTAACAAGGCCACCATCTCATGGGATACTCTGCCCATAGAAGTCGCACCAAGTCTGACTGAAGAGGAGGAACGTGCTGAGCTACCACTGTAGAAAACCGTAAAACTCAGCGATCGGGAGACCCTTGCTGTTTTATCTCCCTCAATCTCCATACAATTTCCCCTACCCCTTTGAGTGTCCGGCTCTCTGCGGCGCCCCCTCCATGCCACCTCTTTGGGCTTCGGGGCCTCCTCTGCCCTTAGGGGTTTAGAGCTTAAGTGCTCCTGGTGATGTGCGGAATGTTTGAATTTTGTTTAGACGGTCGAGTACAGCTCTTCGGGGTACAGAGGAAGGTCAGAATTTCCGCATTAGGAGACATCCAATGGCGATGAAGGGTTAGGATTAGGGTTTTGAGCGTTCTCTTTTATGAACTTGATATTAATAAGATAATAAAGACAGGCCAGACCTGCTAGGCAGCTCACGTGCAGCCGATTTCCCCAAGACGTAGCCTGGCCTGGTCCAGTGATAGTGCCACTCTGATGCTGCGTTTCTGGGGTTGCCTGCAGTGGGGGCGTGGCTTTCAAATGGCCAGTCTCCAATTTAAGTGTTTCTTAAATAAGCGACACCACTGCCGCTTCGGACTGAATTAAATCTATCGCATGCAGCCAATAGTCTCCCTCAATTACATATATTCACTTTCGGCCGCCGCATGGCCCCTCTTGCTACAAGAAGCACGCACGTCGGTTTGGGTATAGAAACTCTTAAGATTCAAGTGCGCAATGGGAATCTTTACTATATAGGCTTTTGGCATTATGAATTATTTTCTGGGATTTTAATATATTACCTAACTTTACTGAGAGATTTATATTTATTCAAGTTCGAATGTGAAAAGCGGAACTTGCAGCTCATTCAGCATGAGCAGTAGGTATGCCAGCCGAAGTGGATGCATGCAGCTGACTCAGGCTGAAGCAGAGCAGCATCCGAACCCTATGAGGGGCAATAGCAGCCTGGATCTCTGCAGAGGCAGAGGCCTAGCGGCCGCGACATTCCCTTGAAATTCATAGAGCCCGAAGCGGAAAAGCCGGTGGCCACATCCCTGCAGCGATGCAAGTTCTATTCAGAATACCATTGGTCGACTGTTGCCACAAGCGGTGTTGCAGCATTTACCACAAAAGGCTTGGTTTTGCGTTTGTAATCATTTCTTCCGTGTTTTGCATGTCATACACTAGAGTGTCGGCGTTAAAAATAGAGACCCATATGTTGCCTATGCAGCTCGTTGCTTCTTCCAGTAAGCTGGTGGGGTCTGCTTTCGGTTCGTAGCATGCATAGATAAGAGTTCTAACATGCTGGACAAAACCGTCCACGATTTCTGCATCTTTGTGGAGACGTTCTATATTAGCGTTCACCACTTCTTCGTCGGTATCTTTCTTTGCCAGCTCCTGCAATGCCAATTGGAGAACTTGTTCATGCAGTTCCTTGACATCCAATGCCGCTTGCAGTGTAGCCTCAGCTTTTACTTTCCAAGACTGCTGTTGAGTCTCTTTTGATTTCTTGCCCCTTTGTGAACGTGCGAGTTGGCCGGGCTTGCTTCGTCGATGAACCGCCAGTGCAGCCGCTTGGTACGTAGAATGAGCTGCACGCGCGATATTCAACACCTCCTCCTTTGTTTGTATGACCGCCTGGGAAGCCGCTCGGCGTTGGGAAGCTGTTGTGGCATCCAATAGGTTCTCTAATGCCTCCTTAAACTTCTCGTCTTTCTCCGCAATAGCAAGACTGGCATCTTGAAGGTACGCTGCCGTTTTGTCTACATCTAATGTGCCATCTATCTTGCCCCATTCCAAAGCCACTGCTGTCATCAGACCTACTTGGTTCTTCGAACGGTGTACCAGCTCACCGGCAGACGTGGCTGAATCCAGCAACGCCGCCCGCCGGTCAGCTACGTCAGGCTGCGGAAATGCAGAAGCCAACGCTTCCCTCTTCACTCTTTTAACAGCTTCGCCGTTTTCTTGTACAACGGCCTGAAGTGTTCTGACTTTTCTGTTAATTTCAGTCACCAGACGTGTGGCTTCCACAACGCTATCCTGGGTATAAGCATCGTGGATGGCATTGACGAGTGCGCCCTCTGAAAGTCCATTTCTCTCCAGAAAGGCTTCACTCGGAGCATAATCTGATGAGAGAGCACGCTCATATTGAACTACGGATGCACAAACGGCACGTTCAAGTAAATCCCACACCTTTCCTTTATGGGCCAACTCAGCCGCTCTTGCAGCACGTTGCACAGCCCCTGAATAAACGAAACCCAAGTTTTGCGCTGCTTTTAGCATATCTGAATCATCCTTCGCATCGCGGATCTTCTCCATATACAGCTGAAGATGGGCATTAAGGAGCCCAGACTCTACACGTTCCGATTGCCATGTGGTCTTCAGCCTTGCAGAACGGTATGCTTCATTAATACCAAAACTCCGGAGCAATTCCGGCATTCTTCCAGACAGTGGAGCCCACTCGGAACCGACTGAAATATTCGCTATGTTGTCCACCGCCGTCCTTGCAAAAGACAGCAAGTTACCTCTCAAGTCGTTAGTGGGATGCGATTCGCTCGCTTTAACAGGAAGCAGAATGCGTTCCTCTTCGTCATCAGTCTCCTTCAACTGTTCGGGCAATTCTCCTTTCGAAGGACTGCCCAAACCGGAGGCTGGAAGGGCAGGAGAGCTGAACGCTTCTTTTTTTGCACGTCTAAGCAGAGAACGAATTTGTTTGATGGATTGGACGATTTCTTGCTCAGTCGCGATAATGCCGACCTTTCGCTGTTCCTCTTGTACCTGTTTCCGCAATTCATCAATCTCAGAAGAATGACCGTCCACGATCGGCGTCAATTCCATGGAGGAATTGGACTGTTCCGCCTGGTCCCGCGGTGCTGGTAACTGCGCCAGAAAATTTACCAGAAAATTGCATGTCTTGTCCCGTGCAGCGTCTTCCGCTGCTTTCGTCCAGTTATCCGATTCCATTATTAATGCCCGCATTTTCTGACGGATTGTGAACGCTCGTTCAACGGCCTCTGAAAGCTGGCCAAATGAACGTATGGGTAAATCCAACGCCGTTCCAACATTTCCAGTCGACACACCTTGAATTTCGGCTAAGCACCTCTTTGCTTCACCAGAAATATCTTCCAAATACAAGCAATGAGCAATAAGGGTGTTTCGGGCTTCCAGTTCAGGTACAATGCTTTCCATGCTGCTAACAAGCCGATTCACAGCCTGGGTCTGATTTCCGATAATGGTCACCAAAAACGAAACTTCTTTGTTTACTTGCTCAACAAAATGCTTTGCAAGTATACGCAGATCATACGCCTCCTTTAGTGCATTATCAAAGTGCCGGGTTAGCCTGTCCGCTATGGCGCAAGTATGGGCTGTTACCGCAACCGTGTTCGCTTCCAGCGTGGTCAAATCGGTAACAAATTCCTCTTTTAAATATTGTTCCTCGCGTTTTGCCAACAGGACTGACCTTCTCAACCTTTTAAGCGATTCCCTAGCCTCGGAAAAGTCCAAATATTTCTCCAGCTCTACTGCTGCTTCTTCAAGCTTAATCAGAAATGCAGCGCTCTTCTTCTTTGTCCTCTGTTGTGCTGCCTGCTGGGCTAATACACCACAATACATCTTTCCGACCCAGGGCACGCCGGTACCCATATTAGAGCTAGGCGGAGAAACGGGAACCGGCTGGACTTCAGTTGTTCGTGCCATGTAATATGGCACCAACGCAACTACGAGCAACATAAGCAACAATCCAGCGGAAATTTTCTTATTCCAACTGCGCTTTCTAGCCAGGTGGTACTCGCTAGTGGCGAAAAGGTTGTGTACTGGAAGACTTGTGTCAGATTGCACGAAAATCGTCCCATCGTCTGCTGAGCGCCAGAGTGAATTATTTGAATCACGCATCCAATCACTTTCCCAAGAGGAATATCCTAAATTTTCTCTTTCAGAAAATTCTTCACTCGTGAGCTCATGTGATCCAGAAGAGGCAAACGAGAACTGAATGCTTGTGTACAATAAGACAAGTATCCCAAGCTCGATCATTGTGCCATGAAAGCGTCCGCTTCTTTGTTGCAGGGCGAAGCCGTTTGCCCTCCAAAAACAACCGGATGACATGGGTGGCCCAAAAAAGAATCAAGAAAGATAGGTTTATGCAGCGCTGCTCGTACACCACCGGGAGCCCGCTGGGCCCCTCAGATTTGGCAGAGAAATCGCACAAATTTGGGGAATACTGTAAAGCACGGGAACTATAAAAACAGCCCCCACCGTCGCCTTGCTGCTGCCATATGATGCTTAGTGCAGAATTCGACTTGTCGGTGATACTGGGATCAGCGGCCTTAAGAGTGAATTTCAGTAGGGAGTGGCTGGAAATCGTTCTTTGAGTCGGTTTGACGACTGGCCTTGAAGATGATCTCGTCAAATGGGGAAATTGTCGCTTCGAATAATTTAACGTACCACGCTTTAACCATATTCAACAGCTTTAAATGAGAGGCTTTGTTGGCATGCCAGGATTGTATCACTGCCGCTGTATGCAGTACACCTGTATGAAGGTGGATGACACGCAGGTGGTGAAGCACTCCTTCGTATGAAGTTGCATTCTCAAATTAAGGGAACATATGTCTGCAGTTAGTGCAATGCTTAGGAAAAAACCCGTAGTGCTAGACTAAAGTAAGATGAGGTCCTGTGGTAATACCAATTTAAGATCACTATTGGCTGGTGTGGCGTTCTTTAGCTCTGCGGCGACAGATGATGCTCCTCAGGGTTAAATCCCGCCATAGAAATTTTGAAATTTTGCTTTAAAGCTGTTCCCTGCCTGTTCCAGTGTCTGGATATGGAAGACGGAGACCCTCAGTTCTTTTGCAGAAGCTTTCTTGTGTCGGATTGATAAACACGCTGGTAAAGCTAGGGGAATATCGTCCAAATTCACTCCCAAAGCACTAGAAAAAAGATAAAGTGTGCCATCAAATCCTTAATTTCAACGTCTTGTGGGGCCGAGCTGCCCTTCTGGGGGAGTGTGCCTGGCCCCGCTCCAAGCGCATATTTGATCACGCTGGACGACTTTGACACATTAATAATAAAAACAAGAAGTTTATATAAAAAATCTTGATGATGAGAGGGACTATAAACAAACGTTCATTACAGTGAAACTGAAAGCTAGTAAAGTAGCCATGGAAAGCGTATGCCTCGAGGCCTGACACAATCCATCCTCACTGCCCTAGAAAGACTTCGTGCCGGGAATGAAGCTCCTTCTTTCTTTTATTTATCCTAAAGAAATAAAAGAAAGTTTCCTAGTGATTGGTATTTACAACACTTTTCCCACAAGCTGCGTCTAGACTCGGTTTTTATAGTGCATCTCGTGTTACAGCTCGGCGGTCTTCCTAGACTGACTCCGCCTCTTTGCAATCTTTGCCCGTTTACATGCCTTGGTTTTCTGTTGTTTTAAGCTTTTCGATTGAGGTTTAAGCTTTTACGGGAGCGTCTTTTAGCCGCCTCAGCCTCTAGCATCGCCCTAGACTCTACATCCAAATCCATATAAGATAGTTGCTCTTTGGCAGCAGCAAAAGTGATATATGATTAAATAATAAATAATAAATCTTCTGGTACATTCCCCAGTTTTACTTGGATCCTAATGGTAAGATTAGAGGTCTCTTGTGAAGGCGACTGAGTGCCATTGAACGCTGCGTACAGATTGTTGAATGATTGCTCACGATCAGTTGCTGTGTGGTGGGCCCTGGTAATTTGTGCTCCCTAGTCCTCTTGTACAAGTTCATGCCAATCCTTCCCTTGTTCCCTTAATAAGATCTGCCCTTCAGGCCTCTGTATACATGTGTTTGCGTCTCACGAATCCCTGCTGCCGCTAGAAGATGGTGGTTTGTAAACTACCACAGGTGTCCTTGTTCCCGCGACCTGATGGTATATACACGGAATTAGCTGATTACCTATCACTTGGAATCATATGGTTTTTTTTTCTCGCCTCCTCATGATTTGCAGGACAGGCAAGTCTGGCCTACACGAGGCACAGCGACAACAGACTCTGAAGATCTGTACAGCAAACCCATACATCTACTTGGAGATAGAATAAAAATTCCTTTAAATAATCCGGTAGGCAATAAGACCTTGAAGGCCCAAGTTACGGCCATGGGCACACTTGTGGCATTCATGGGCAGTCCTAATCACTTCATCTCGGCGAGCAGAAATCTTGTGACTGAAACCCAGGAGCAACTCATTTAAGCTCCAAGAAATCTCGAAATTAATAAAATAAAACGCACATTATAAAAGTTCACGCTATATTCCTCTTACAAGAAAATCTTTACTGGAAGTTTTGCAAGCGTTAAATCTAATAATGATCAATATAACAAACAGGCAAATCGACATACATCTGCGAGTTAACCGTATGAGCAATGGCACTTTTATTGAATCAAAGCTTAATAGAGAGGCACTCCTGTTTACTTTCAGTGCCATTTGAATTTGTATCAGCGGGTTTACCGGCCAGGCAAGACTAGAATAAACAGGAGCTACTTGAACTTTCCTGCAAACATAGCAGGCGACAAGCAAAATGCACAAGCGTCCAGAGGGAGAATTTCTGAATATGTAAGAACAAACCAAGAGCTTTCTCATTAATGGCAAGTTTCAGTAACCTAGTGAGGCCCATATCTCGATAGAATGTATGGTAGTCTTTGTAGAATGCATACATAAAGACTCCACAGATTCTCAATAGGACGATTAGACAAATACTCAGAAAAGGTACAACATACAAGCGCAACACATTAACATGAAAAATGTAGCCTGAAATGCGCCCTTCACTCGTTCGTGCAACTCTACGTGGAAAGCGAAGAAAACTACATGAGCGAGATGAGAGAGAAAAGTAAAAGGTGTAAGCACCGATGCATTAAAGAGAAAAAATAAAGGATATTTGCTGATGCGCCCGAATAAGGCTGACAGACCCCAAATGCCAAAGCGCCAAACCGAAAGAACGACAAAAAAAAGGGAAACAGGCGCCGAAAGAAGAAAAGAAAAAACTCGATGAAATGCGAGGAGCGGAAGAATGCCAGTAGGCAACTAAAAGCAGGAAATTCGCAAGCTTGTCTGGCTAAAGTAAATACGGGTTATTTGTTTAATTGCAAATCTTCTCCCCCCGTTACAAGAGAGTGAAAGTATCTTCTGAATGCTGTAAGCGCTGAAGGGCACATCCTGAATCAAACAGACGGCCGTAAGCCGTAGCTGCAAAACCAGAAGAATGGAGGATTTCCAAGCCGCTGCCACGCAGAATCATGCCGACACTAACACTCCCATTCCCTTTAACTACCTGATACCCTTCAAAGCTTAACCAACAACACTAGCCATCACTGGAAGCCACATAAGCCAATCAATCGGGCTTAGCCACATGGCTAAAATTGCAATGAGAATCCGCCTTAACACGCGCCTCCTTCTGTTTAAACGGCTTTGGAATTGGCCTTCAAGGAAATAATTTTCAAAGATGAGCGGGAAGAAGGATTATGCTTCTCCCTCTTATCTAATCCCTGCTCTCTCGAAATAGTATACAGTATGCCGCAATGCTTTCTGCACTGTTCTCAATAACACTCTGGATGAATTATGTTCCATTGCATGCATCGTCATCGTGTTTGCTTGTGGACAGGCTCGCGAGGATGGTTCATTTCAGCATGTTCTCAACAGCTATCAGCTGGTCAAGCAGTAGCGCTTGGTGCAGCCGGCACGTTGAACTTACGGGCTACCATGAGTGTTTTTCTGCTTCCTGATAACCATGAGCTTATAAGGCTTGATACCGTTCACTCCCTTCTGCCCACCTGAAGAGGCCCATTCCCCAGATACGTTGCAGCCAGCAGCAGCAGCAGCGGAAAATCCGTCTGTGATCTCCTTCGTCTTTCGGCGTTCAAGCAGCTTGGCAAAAGAACGCTCTATAAATTTTAAAATTTGTTTTCCGTGGCGGAATTCTGAAGCTTCGTGCTTTCAGCTTCATCGTAAAGCCTCAGCCGAAGAGCGTTTGTTGTCATGCATCTGCAGTCTAATCGATGCCCTTCAGAAATATCAATACTATATCAATACTGGAAGTGTCTAAAAAACCTGCAAGACGCACGTCCGGCTACACGGTAGCGTTGTTACCGTCTCAGGGTGATTG